>JAGVSQ010000711.1:0-35495 GCA_022683975.1 Rhyacophila evoluta
ATATGGAAGTTTACCAGTTTTAAATAATTTAGATTTTAAAATCAATTTCCATCAACCACCATCAGTCGAAAATGTTAATTAAATATACGTTTTTTGTGCCTCCTGTCATAGTCCTTGCCACAGTTGATACATATATTTACAGTAACAGCAGTAAGTTCTTGTTTATTACAAACAAAAATACTTTGCTTAAATCATATGCACTTTTCATTAATTTTTACATATTGATAATTACGGTTTGTATTAAAAATAATAATGCATAAAACGATAAGTAAATTTCGATTATTATATTAATACTATAATTAAGTATTCTATAATTAAACTGTATTAAGTGCCATATCCAAAACTTTTCAATAGAGCCTTTTAAATTATCATTACACACAATATCAATATGCCGTATTTCTTGAAAACTAGCCACAATTTCCTCGACATAAATCAAATCATCGATAGACTGTTTTGACTAATTGGACTTATATAAATAAATAATAAAAAAAAAATTAAAAGTATTAAATGACCTTTATTAAATATTGTTTAATTCTAAAATCGAGATTGACTTGAAACTGTTTAAAATTCAATTACTCAGAAAATATTTGAAACAAAACCTACCATTTACGATGCTGTAGAAGAAACAAAATCATGACAATTAATCAAAAGAAAGTCAATTTCGAATATTTTAGATTTAATGCAGTTCCATTCTAGCGTATTTAATGGTAGTATTTTGGTTTATATAACCTTCTATAATATATGCGGAGGCTGTTGAAATTTTCTGAAAACAAAATGATGGAACAGTTTTTAAAAACTTTGTATATATTCATGCTGAAGTTGTTTTTAGATCATATCAAAGTTTGGGACCTCAATAAGGATAGCTAATTCAGAATATAAAAGTTATTATTGAATATATTACTAATGAACACAGACTGAATATCATGAAGTATAACTATTCAAACTTCTAAAATATAGAATACTGTTAGAAAGTTCACCTAGGTGTGAGACCTATGTAAATGATGTTGTTATATCGAATGCTTCAAACAAGGATGCATTTGTATCATTAAAGTAATCTAGAAATAGAATGGAGTTGAAGGTGAACATGTAACAAATTACTAAATACATAAGGGTAAGTCAAAAACTGTTCACAAACTGATTTTATTATCTAGCCACATTATTAGTTAATATAATTAATTTCCACACTTTTCGGCATACAATATTTGTCGCCATACTTTCGTATGTCTTTATTAAGATATATTTTAGACTGTTATACGAGCAACAAATTTTGTCTTTGCTTATTTATTAATGATGAATTTTTGTCCACTTAATCCGGCATGAAACATCATGACGATCATAGTACGGATGCACGTTGGCATGCAAAATAGCAGTTTATAATTTTTAGTGAACGTCTCATTATAACAATTTGCATCTCCAGAAGTACACTGTCATAAGTCTGAATTTGGTGGTTTAAGTAATGAATGCATTCAAACATCATTTTTTTTGGGTCCTAGGAGAACACTAAAACTTTTCTACAACAAATATTTAGCGAGCTTTACACAAAACTTCAGTATTCTTTAAAATGATTTGACTACAATATAAAGAAGAATACTCGAGTAACTAGGAGACGACAACTTCGCTCTTAAATCGCTATAGACACTTTTTTACATAATAATAAAAAAATAACACTCTAAAGCCATACAAGTACTTAAGCATGAATCAAAAAGTTTGATTTTTCTCTCCTGAAAAATGGACAATTTTGACTTACGACAGACAAACATACATGGAGCTGCAGCCCCCCCCCCCCCCCTATTTCCACTTGATATTTTCGATAAATTTAATATAATGAGTCATTGTGTGCTTAATTCTTTCTTTAGACTTATAATACATTATCTTTAAGCTCAATGCTAGTACCCATTCCCCAATTTATTAAAAAAGATACATAAATCTATGTATGGAACTGTGCGCTTCACAGTTCCAGCGGCGTGGCATTTAACTGCAAGGAAGAGAACACACTGTCACTCACGCAGTATTGACTCTAACGTAAAGTAGCTTTTTTACTTCGCGTGTGTTGTGCTTAAAAACCATTTACCATACTCTTGAACGTAATAAAGTGTAGAATTAGATTATTATCTTACTTCCAGCTATATATTTGATTCTTTTAGGATTTTATCAAGTTTCTGAATAAATTTTCTTTTTTTATATATATGTTTCCTTTTACACAATTTTAAAACAAACACTTAAAGAAATCTGGAGCAGGACCCCCACATTATAAATAGCTACGAGCCGCCACTGGACAGCGTACTTCTAGCGGTGCGAGTTGTAGCTTTATACTGATAGTTTTGTAATACAATGTAGATAAAACAGTGCACCTAACAGAAATTTTAATACAACCGGATTTTTATTTTCTCACTTTCGTGTTTTATATTATACTCCCATAATCATATTGTTTAAGTAGAATAGATCATTATTATTTGGTTTATCATAATGGATCATATACAATATAAAATTTAATTAGCAAATTCAGTCTACCAATAACTTAATCTAAAATATATACCATTTCATCTCAGATCATATTCAAATTAAGTTATTGCATACAAAAACCAAAATAAATGTCGTCAGAATTTTCGAATCTTAAATGACAAATAGCTTTTCGAAATCGCTCGCCTAATATATTCTGTCAGAGATCAATGTGCGATTAATGACCACAACAAAATGTATAATTAATTTCAACAGATGTATGATATTTTAAGTTTTTGTTTTAAAATATTCAAGTAATGTCTCCCCGGTAAGTGCGTGGCAACCTAAGTCTTGGGTAATTTATATTTAATCCCGGGGCATTCCCGTCAAATAAAGTAAATTGATTCTCGATATCACAGCTCCTGAATATGGCTGATTAAGACTAGATGTAAGAACGGTGCGGGTGGATGGTGAGCCCATTAGGTAGTTTGACGAATTATATAAAATAAACTGTCATGGGATGTCTTCACATTACGGAGAATCATATTCTTAACTTCCTGCGTGGATATCTTCACATTGTGTATATCAATGTATTCTACTTTCGGAGTAAATATGGTAAAAAAAACAAAAATTAAAACACGATTCAAAGCTTAAATCAAACATTTTAAAGTAAATTTTATTTGGTCATATAATTGTGTTATATTGTTTTAACAGTAATTCAAGGCTATGTATATATTTCCGTAAAATAAATAAAAAATATACTTTAAATGCATTACGTACCTTCGATAATTTAATTTATTTTTTTATTATATCATCTTGCGTCATCGTAAAAACATTTAAAATATGAAATAATCTATAACCGAGATAGAATCCGCGTGATTGCATTTTTATAGTTTATCCGGATATTTCTGCGGTTTGTGGTTTTTTAACAGTATCCTTAAGATAGATATTTAAGTAATTTAGTAAAAAGTGAGAGTGAGTATGGATTAATGTTATTTTTAATATATTGTTTTTTTAATAGGATCTGTCTTACTCACTGCAAAGTCTCTCTGTACATTTATTACTTGTTAATTTTGTTAAACTAGTTGTTATGCTTAATTTACCTCTTACTTAATTTCGCTTCTCTTATACTCTTTTATGTATGTATATATTTTTTATTTATTCATTTTACATGTTTCTCCGTCTCTCCTGTAGCGTGCACGCCTAGCAATCCGGAAATGTGGGTTCGAATCGCCATTTGTCGGATTTTTAAAACACGAAAAAGCAGGACTGAATGCCTATTGGGTTGAGTAATTGTCTGACAAACAATTATTGTGAAAAATAACCTGACAAGATAATCGTCTTCACGTTGCGGAGATCCATATACTCCTTTTTCGGAGTGGATATCTTCACATTGTGTAGATCCATATGCTCCACGTTGGGAGCAAACATAGTATAAAAAAAATGTTGTATTAGTTACAAATTATCAGTTCAAAGCATTTACAACATAGCATAATAAGATAAAAGCTTATAAAAAGGAGTAGATTTGTTAAATACAAAACATATTAGAAAACATATTAAAGGAATTTCAATTAAAAATAGCAGGTACAACATTTATATATAAATACATTTAACGTAAAGAGAGAAAATGCCGTGTTCGGTATAAAGCATATGGATCTACACAGTGTGAATGTATCCGTTTCGAAAGTGTTGCATATGAATCTTTGCAATGTAAAGACATGTATTATTTTTCAAGAGAATTGCTCACAAAATGGGCTTCCAGTCCTGCATTTTCGGATTTTTTTAAAATCCGGCAGATGTGGTAATCAAACCCGCATTTCCCGGATTGATATGCGGATCTCTTCGCAATCTGGAAGTTTTTTTTATACGATAATGTTGTACTCTTTTGTAGAGATTTACAAGCACGAGCACTTACGAACGTCCCCACCGAGGTAACAGTATAATACTATTAGAACTATTTAGATTATATTGTTTTATACCATGTTCGCTCCCATGTCAGCAAAGACGCCAATACGACAATGGTTGTTTCAGTTATTGACATCAATATGTCTAGTATCTGAGTAAGAGTGAGTCTAGATAAACGTTATTTTATAGGTTTCTAGAATACGATCTATCTACCTTTCACTATAAGCACTCTTTCTATTATTCTTTACCTCAAATTTTCTCTCTGTTTTTTTTTTATTATTAAAGTATATTTAATTTATGGAGCATAAGAGACTTACACAATGTGAATATATCCACTCCGAAAGTAGAGTACAGAGATTTCCGCGATGCGAAAACGTCTCGACAGATTATTTTTCACGAGACTTGTTTGTCAGGAAATTGCCAACAACCCAATGGACATCCAGTTCTGCATTTTCGGATTATAAAAATCCAACATATGTGGTAATCGAACCCGCATTCCCCGGATTGCAAGGCGCGCATGCTAACCTAGACGCTATCGGGTGACTTTTAGAATACTAATAGAGACTATTTAGAATATAAACATTAGTGTGATTTGCCTAGCGGTAAAAATGAAATTCGCCAAAACGTCAGAAACATATTTTATTAACAAATCGGTAAAATCGAGTCGTTTACAAGATAGTCACAGTGTAATAGAATGTAATAAAATTAATAAACAGGTAGACCATAGTGCACTGTTGGAATGCAAGAGTCGTGATGACGGCTGATCGAAATAACTAATCATTCAGATCTGTGCTCATCCAACTGTTCACTTCCTCCTGATCCTCCATTCACCAATAGATGCTTGCGCCACTCTCAAGGTCGAACCTGACTAGAATCCATTATATTTAATCGTTTTGAAGAGATACACCGCCCACTACACTCGTAACCTTTTTATTAAAATACCCAAATGTTATAATAAATTAAAATAGATTGCATTTAAAACATCAACTACAGTTTTAACTGTTTGACTGCTAAACAATAACATATCGTCGTCTGTGATATCAGCGAGAAATTCTAATGACGTTCATTTTTGGGTCTTTCCGTATGGTTTTTTTTTAATATAATATCACGCACAGAGAATATTTTTTTTTTAGAAATTAAATTTTAAGATTTTCAAAAATATCGTATGTGGCAGCAAAGTGTTGAAACATGACAAATGACATGATATGAATGACAAATCGATGGCTTAATCTGCAAACCAGCCAACTCAAGTTGTGTAAATGTTCAGGAGCAACCAAAAACTTTGATAAATGTGTATGTTACTGCATGGAGTTGGCCATCGTTCGTGGTTTATTTTACTTAATATTTTATAAATTTCTTGTCCCGTGTGCAATAGAAAAGTTAAGGCTGAATAAATCATCAAATCGGTTTTTTGAGCTTGAATGGAGTAAGCTGGTTTGCAGATTACGGCATCGAAATAGCGTGAATATGGTAGATAAGACATAAACCCAGCGAATTTCATAGCTTTTGAAAAGTTTGCGGCGTCATACGGCGAGTGTGGTGATCTCTTTACATAAATTGCTTGACCGAATAATTCTCCACTTTTTCAGTTAGCTTTATTTTATTATTGTATTTCTTTTAACTTCAGCACACTCAAGTGTGTGGTAACTTAATTATTTTATATTTACTCCCGGGACATTCTCGTCGAACAAAGTAGATCGCTTCTGGCTATCGGAGCTCCGAGATACGCCTGATTAAGACCAGGTGTGAGGACGGGGCGGGTGGATGGTGGGCACATTAGTTAGATAAGGCATTGTAGTAAAAATAATATGTATATATATACTCATATAGTACGTATAAATGTATTTTAATTTTATACAAAATATCTCTTTTGTTTGGTGATATAAAATATAAAATGACAGCATAACCATGTGGTTTCACACAAGATGGATTATATTTGCTTGATCATTGATATATCTGTATCTCCGTACGGATGCAAATTTCACGCAGTAAAAATAAAATACATCATCCATGTTACAAGTAGCCTGACCTGCATACGTGAGTTCGTTAACAATAATTGTTAACATAAATTAAATTACCTGGAAACACGTTCAATAAAAATTCATTTTTATATCAAGTTATGGCAAGGAAACGAAATTGATTAAGTAAATCGAGTCATTAACATTTATCCAAGTATAGTTATGCCGGATATTGTATTGTGAAGTCAATATTCAGTAAATAATGTTCTTCTTTCAATTCTTTCCGCGTTATACGTGTATTAAGATGTGGACATGAATGAAAAAAGGACAATAGAAGAATTGATCTTTATTATGTATTAAAAATATGTTTGTACGGTAGAATGACGATATAAACAGGGCCGTCGCATGCTATGAGGCAAAGTCGCGATCGCCTCAGGCAGCAGCATGTAAGGGGCGGAAAAATAACGAAATTAAGACAAATGCTTTTAACGTACTGTTATGATCCTCCGGTGAAATTTATAAAGATATTGGATCTGAGCTTCGAGTTCTCTTGATGGCTAAGAAGCGACGTCGGCTTCTTTATCTTTATAAGTCTTGTTCGAAAGGTATCACAATGTATTATTTATTTATTGTAAAGAAGGGTGTTGTATCTTCAGAAGACTTTTAGATCTTCTAGTTAATCGTCAGGTAATTACCTTGCAGGGATTTATTCAGGGTGATGGCAGGAGAGATATATATCACAGTACAATATTAATTATTAATTTATTATAATTAATTAAAAGGTACAAAAATTAGAGTAACACTATTCTTGGTAGCTAGTATAATAATAGACGATTTTCACACTGAAGTATGGGTATTTATATGTTTTATCTTGTGAGTGTTTTTGTTAGTTTATGAGGGTAGCTTTTTAATCTAATCTCTGAAGTATGTGTATATGTTTTATCTTGTGATAATAATAATTGTTGTTTAGTTGATTAGTATTTTATGAGAGCGATAAGCGATATAAGCTGCTATGGGAATGTTTTACTTTATTAGAGTGGCCTTATTATCTAATCAAGCTGATGATGAAATGTATTACAGTACGAACGATATAGGGGTGCTGTAATCGAAAATACGAATTTGTGAAAATATGGAAATTACTTTAAGTAAAGAGAAACATAATGGTTCTGATTTCGTGACGCGAGAGGAGCGACATTGTAAATACTTGCATCATATTGATAAAATCTGCCACACGGTCCTGGATATAATGAATATATACGTTTTGGGAGGTGTCTGTTAAAGCAAAAAGTCCGTTATAAAAATAAAATTGAATTTCCTCGGCTGACGAATAGTCAATACATTTTAGTAGATCGTAGTGATGAGATCTATATTAAAATCAACATTAATATTAATTTCCAGCTTATAAATTACAGTTATGAGTGTAAAAATAAAATTAAAAAGATAACATTTTGAACAGGTATTTTTTGGTATAAAATAATCACAATACAAGCTTTTTAGTGTTTATTTCTGTTTTCGATATTTGTTTCAAATTTCATATCAGTTGGATGCTAAATGGTTGTTTTATACGAAAAACACTTGCTTAAAATTTTCAGTCTTAAGTTTTAGCACAGTGAAATAAGTTCACTTTGGAAATACCCCCCTCATTTTGTTTATTACTTTCACTATTTTTTAAAGATCCTTGATGGCGGTCCAAACAACTATCCGCGTTGCCGGAATCTTGATCCGGCTCTGGGTAATTTGACTTGATTTCCAGGAACAATATTTGTCTAGTTTAAAATTAATGTAGCATCATACGATTTTGAGTTTTTTTTTGGGATTATAGAAAGGAAAAAGTTCGTAACCCATACATTACAAATTTTATGATTTTGGTTCAAAGAGAAAACATTAAATGTACACAAGCTTTAAGTGGATGAAGATTAAAACTGATACTTTAATTTAATCAGTTATTTGAGAAGTCCAATAAAAACAATGTGGTGGAAGACTTTTTTCCTGTTTGCAAATTTTAGGGGCCACTATTTCTTAAAACTTTAAAGCTAAATTAAGAAAGTAATTCAGCATTTTCAGTTCAGTTCGCCTTTTGATAAAACGTGTATAAAGTTGTATTATTTACATTGTGATCAGTGCCATAGCTCAATAGTTGGCGTACTTCAGCACCCTGGAGCAAGTAAACTCGTTGCACCCCTTATAGTCTCACGTTTTCACGCATCCCTTCGAACAAAAAATTGTACGAAAGTAGAATTTTCTGCTTTCGTAATTTCTGCTTTTGGACACAATAGATGGTAAAAATTTAATCGATTCCAAATTTCGATGACATTTTTCAAGTTTTATTGCCTCACCTGACAGTAGTGTACGCTTTTGCTAGAAGACTCGCTTTTCATATTAAGAAACCGCTTACACTATCTAAAAAAAATATTTCCTTCATGAAATTATTTTTTTTTAATTTTTACCCCTCAAACCAACTAAAAAAACTAATTGCGTCCCCCATGATTCATGCGCCTGGAGCAGACTATTTCAACCGGTCCTCGGTAGCTACGCCACTGATTGTGATTATCGAAAAAAGGCATTTTGAAAATACTGAAGGGTACGTCTACTTTACTTTCCACACTGTGGTTGGTTAATTTTGTTATTGTATTATATATTTATGAGTACCGTTTTATTTGTCTCATTAAAAAATATTCGCAAAAACGATGTCCATCAATTCATCAAAGTTATTTCACCTCCGAGCACATCCTTTGTCTATGAAGTTTGATTTTTTAATTCGATATGCGCGGGAACATCTGCGCTGATTCAGTTTTTGCCTTTGCCCAATCGGAACGTGATTTTCAATTTACAGATGAAAGTCTCGATAAGTTACTCCGTTCGGCGTCTTTCAAATGAGATTCGGACCATTTGTAACTGTATATTGTGATATGATTTATTGGCGATTAGACTCTGTTTAAATGATTTTTAAACATTTGATCGTGAGAACTGTCTTGATCATATTTAAAAGACGGTTCGCACTCGGCATCATCTAGTGAATCAAATTTATTATACAATATAATACATTGCTTATTTTATTTATATTCATTTTCACGGACGTATCTATACGAGCCTCATATTATGCTATGCCTCACCTTACTTATTGCCATATCCCTATACAAATTCTTCATCAAGAATGAAATTTTGTCGACATTTAGGAAATAAAGATACATTTGCTAAAGAAACTAAACACCAAACCAAAAATTGAGATCCAGAAACGATTCCACATTTGTATTATATCTAGTGGTATCGTGAAGTCAATTATTATTGTTAAAACTTACTTTTCAAGCCCATCAAACAAATATTTTAATACAATGGTGTACGTTTATATTTAAAAACTTTGCTATTTATTTTTGCAAACTATTTTGATGTAACAAATAGATTTTAAACGTTTTATCGCGGGTACGATAGCAGAGCGACGGCGGCAAAGCGACGTTAACAGAGATGTAAAATAGCCATAAATAAGTGAGTGAGCAAGTGAGCAAGTTCGGCAGTGCGTCAACACGCTCTCTTCACAACACTTGCTCACTCACCTATTTATAGCTATGTTGCATCTCTGTTTCCGCCGTTTTGCCACCGTCGCTCTGTCGCCGTGGCATCTATCGTGCCCGCAGCTGCCTTATTCGTAGAGCTACTTACAAATGACATACTTGTGATAGATCTCAATCCAAAATAGCAGAATTATATGTTTTGCAGTATATTATACGGTTGTCGAATTTTCTTGGGACATTTTTTCGATATTCTTAAATAACTTTGAATCATAAAATTAATACGGGACATACATATATATCATGATACAACAAAATAGTACTATTAAGTAATTTTCGATCATAATTCGATTTTATAAATTACGTGACGATAAACGAGAAAGAGATAGATTGAATATTTAGAGGGAGGCAAAAATGTCTATACACGTTTTCAAGGCCATGAAATTGAGCACATGTCTATTTTTAAATACATTTATAGAAAGATGTACAAACAAATCAATCCGTGACTGTTTATTAAAATAAATACTATTAGTTAAACTGTACAACGTTTAACACGACTTTCTTGTTGGTTTAATAAATTTCACGATATTTTTTTAAAAGTGGGTTTGTTAATATTAAGTCCTAACACGTAAAAGTAAAATTTGAACGATACTAAATGAAAAATATCACTAGTTATCTTTCTATTAAAAATATGATTTATTAATTTATTTTGTAAGCTGTTACTTTTAATGTTAGAGTCTGTTCCGTGTTTCCGTGAAATAGTTTTCTATCATTCATGCTAAATATAAAGAATAAAGATTAAATATAAATTGATTAAACACTACAATTCAACACCATAGTATATTTTAATAATATTTTCTCCGTGATGTCTGGGCACGAACTTAACTTTCTCCTCCATTTGCCATATCTTCACACTCTGGTCGTAAATGATACCGCAGCATAACGAACGTAGAGTGTTTTACTTACAGTTTTTAGACTCAGCTGATAGCTTAAATATCACAGCTGGTGATTCAAAAAAAATCTAAAGATGCAAGACTAGATGCTTAATAACGAGCATTTATCTGATCTCCTATATCTTCAGTTTTGAAATAAATTTGCTATTCTCTTGACTACAATTAATCTCTTATTTATTTGAATGAAGTTAAGCAGAAGCTCCAAGCCGCAATCTATCGATTGCGAGAAAAACGCGGTTATAACTTATATTATTAAGACTGTAATATGAAATTTAAATACTAACATGGCATATACTACATCTTTCTTTATTATTAGATTATTGAAAAACGTACCACTTTAAAAGTTATTCCATGTTTTGTGGGTTAGACGTCTTCTGTTGATTAAATCTTCGATCGTTTTGTGGTTGGATTTTTATTAATAATATAATAATTTTTTGCATTTTGAACCTTGGAATTGGCTACACTTAGTGACTTTTTTGTTTATAAGTAACACAATACAATACAACAAGATATACGGACATTTATAGAAAAAAGTTTGAAAGTGGAGTTATGATAATAATCATAATCTAGAAAAAGTGTGATCAAAATTTTATTTGCAATTAAGTAACGCTATATTTAAACATTAAAGCTGAAAATTTTTGAACCACATGTAAGTTTTTTAGACATAATTTTTTGTTAATTGTAGAATAAACACTGATTATTTCAGTGTGTATATGTTTGATTGAGCACCTTTTTCATATTATAATATTGATGTTTTCGAAGCATTTTAGCAAGTATTGTCAAAAAAATATTTCTAATTAAGTAACGTTATATTTAAGCTTCAAAGTCGAAAGCGCTCAAACTTCATGGATGTTTTATTGTTTCTGTTTCTTTGTATATATTTTTGATTGGGTGTCTTTGTCATGTTGTACCAAAATGTTGATTTTCACGGTGTAAAATTTCATGACCTCAATAAACGAGTAGATATGTTTGTCTCACTCTATTCATGTCGTCAATCCTTTCTTACTGTCGTGTTTTAAAGGCCTATTACACTACACATTTTCAAGGCACCCTTATCCTTACTAATTGCGGTGTTATAAGCTTTAGGCACTTAAAGTACATGCAAGAAACCATGCCCACTCTGCAGTAAGAGCACTTAATATCGTGTAGTATAATAGGTCTTTTATCAAGAATAAATATGTATATATCTAGTAGAAAACGAGTTAAATTATACTAATCTTCTTCTATTCACTGTGTAAAACTACTTCCTAAAAATAATAACACTCATAAAAAATGTAAGTTTGATTTGTCATTTTGACTGATTGTTAAGTGTCTACGTACTGGCGACTGACTGATAGAATAAATCGTGTTTTCCGATTGCCTTCACAAATTGAAATACTTCATTCCCGGCCGCTACTTGCAATGAATTCCCACACTTTACTTTTTTATAATACGCATGATATCTACATACAGATCGATGGGACTATAAATATTTAATACGTTGCCATATTTGGGCTCTTATTTTTACTGTAACGAAAAAAACTGACTCGCATGCTGAGATGTTTATCAAAATAAAACAGATATGTTTTTATCTGAATCTCATCCGTTGGATGTCTAATAGGCATAATTATTTTTGATACTCAATCAAATATTATTGTATAATTGCTCTGCCAAAGATATTTATTATACACTTTGATTCATGTTTTATCTTGATCGGTTAAAACATAAACTAGACACAATTTGAGAATTATATTTAAAACAACATTTTTAAAACTTTTATAATTAAGTATTAAGTATATTTAATATAATATACCTTTCAAATTTCAATTATATTTTAAGTTATAATGTTAGTTTCAACAAATATAACATTCATTGTTTAAATTTTTTTTTTTAATGTTTAAGTACAGTTATGATAACTAAATGATCCAAAAGAGATTGTAAACGTTTCGCTGAATAATTTTATTTTTATTCATTTTGGATTATAATAAGTATATTGTATATATATGCTGTAAACACAAATAACGAAAAATTCATAAAATAATCGAATGCACGAAATTAAATTTAAATATTTATTGTAAGAAATACATGTAACCCACAGTTAACTATTTTATTTTTATTATTATATCATGTTTGTGGGGCATATGGATTTAAACAGTATGAAGATATTCACTCCGGATGTGGAGTATATGGATCTTCGCAACGTGAAGACATCTTGACAGATTTTTCTTGAGATTTTTTTAGTGGACTTGAGGTTTAAATGGACACTTCCTCAACCCAAAGGGCATTCAGTCCTACATTTTTAGATTTAGAAAGAAAATAATTAATAAAAAATATAGAATCATTTTTTGCAAGGTAATGAATTGGGTACGTATTTATCGTTGCAATAAAACGAACGATACACTTTTAAGTTTTAAGACGAAAGATATGAATCTCTAAATTAATGGCTTAAAACTTTTGACCTCGCTTGAGTTGTTTTCATCTTATTCATATCGATGTCCTTCGATAATACTGTTCTTAAAAAATGTCGTGAGAAAAACAATAACGTTAGATTAAACTATCCACTAATATATCACACTCGTAGAAGAACACTGTTGCATGTCGAATTAGGCCATTTTTCAGGGTAGCCAAAACAAACTTTTTCATCCACGTTAATGTACAATTTAATACTTCGTTTAACGTGTAATGGTTTTACAGTGTTCATTTTTTATTATTTAAAAATACAGGATCTTTAAAAGCTTAAGAAGGGTATTGTTGTATGATAATACTGGACTACATATTCTTCTCTGTAGCTTACTCCAGGGCCGATTCATGATATTGTCCAGATTTAGTAGAATTAAATAAATTCGCTAGTATTTTCTACCTAAATCTATTTGCATAATGAAAAATACTATACTATAAAAATAAAATACTACACTAATAAAAGGGATAGAAATTAAAGCATGCGCAGGTTATAATTGAATATAGTTTACGTTCGGATTTTTTTGTGTATACTTTTATGCAATTTAAAAAGAAATACATTTCAGAAAGTCTTGCTCAAATGCTCGAAAAAAATTGTATAAAGACGCCTCCAATACATGGCGCAGCACTGGCTTATTCAATTTATTTATAAGAATTCTGTAGTGTTAGGTATGTTTTACTTAATAAAATGTATGGATATTTCAGGATAGAGGAAAAATGTAGCTTAAATCTGTTCATAACTAAAAACAATCAAATTCAGACTTACAATAGTATACTTCTGGAGGTGTGATATCTACGTAACATGGATATTTTAACAAGTGAGATGTTATGGTATTTATTACCATTGATCGCTGTTAATCACTGGACCTTTTCAATTTTTCTTCATTGCATTGGACTATAACGACGTCCGCTGTATATCTCCATATTATAAAACATGTAAAATACATGTATATGTCTGTCCGTCACAAAAAATCTCCCAAAATGTGAATAGTAGCGACGTGAAATGTTGTCATATTATTTTAACTGATAGATTTAAGTCAACTGTATTAAGTATTTTCTTTTAATCACCTTCAAGATACTTAATAAAAGTATTTATTTAAACAGACTATTCTTTGTACCCAAATGTATTATCAGTCAATGATTACCTTGATGCATACCCGTTTTATGTTAATTATTATGCAGCTCCAGGATTTCAACCTAAGGCCTTCGTTTTCAGCTACAAAAATGACAAATTCGTAAGTACAAATGGCTATGTTTATTTATATTATGATCATCTCCCTAGTGAGTAATTTTATCTTGGAGCATTTGTAAGTGTATTCATTTTTACTTAACACAACTTTATTTATGAATTATATGTTATTATACTATAAATTTATATTTCATACGTAGTTATATATCATATAAACTCACTCTGTTCGAAATAAGGGTGCTAAATTAAGAAAAATATTAAGCGGACCCTTTTAAAATGAAAATAGTTGAGAAGAGCACAAACTATTGTTTAATTCTATACACCAAATAAATAAACGAAAATAAAAAAGACTAATCATTCACGACACATGTGTCTTTAATGTATTATTAGCAGTATTGTCTTAAAGCAGAGACGCGGTTGCATCAGGCGGCATCACTTAAGGGGCGACAAAAGTAGCGAAATCAATACAAATGTTCCAAGTGTACGATATACCACAAATATTATTTTGATAAGGGAAAATTACACAACTTACTAAGTCTGAAAATAGACATTATGAACAAAAATTTGATGAATGTACGAAAGTGGAAAAGTGAAAACAAAAATTGGTGCGCGAGAGGAGCGGTATTTTAAATACTTTCATCATGTTGAGAAAATCTCCCACACGGCCCTGGTCACTAGTTATATCTGTAAATTTACTATTGAAAAATAAAATGATTCAGAGGCTGCTTTATAAGTTAAGTCAGCGTAGGCGAGAGCATTAAGTTTTGTATCAGGATAACATGCTTGAACGCGGAAAAGTTTGCTGGAACATCTCTGAGATTTAAGACGAAAGCTCGCGGCATACTATTATTTACTGAATTTGCCAGTTTCTCCTATAAAATATACAATGCTATAATTTTAATACGTTACACCTTAATCAAACATCCATGTGGCATAGCTAATAATATTGTGGTGTACTATAACACAATACTTATCAAAATCGTAATCGATATGGCAAATGTTGTAGTATAGTAATATGGTTAAAGTGTTACGATGTGCTTAATTTACTTTATTTATTAATGGAGGGAAGCATTTAAAAAAATGTTGAGATAAATACTTATGAAAACTCATGTAACCTTAGCTCGATATTTTGATATACATTCGTATTATAAATATTGTTTATCAAGGTTTGTAGAGTTACCATGCGTTTAAGATACGATATCATGGCATGGGGTTTTGTGGACATGTACGAACCGTCGTTTTCAACCTTTTTTTTAACGCTATGATTATGTGTTTGCTACGTTAGACGGCTGAAACATTATGAACGCATCGCATAATAATTAAAAAAAAAAAAAAACGCCAACTCTAAATACGTTCTAGTTTTTATTTAAAAAATAGAATGCTTTTTGAAATTAAGTCATACGTATAACTGTTTTTGAAAAACAAAATAGTTGACTTTTATATGCGCTTTTTTCGTATTTTATTTTAGACTAATATGATCAGTTGTTAAGAAAATTCTTTTCGTTTGTTTCTTTGAATCTCTAAGTAATATGGGCTTCCTGATATTTTGGACTACCTATAATCAATTAATTGCCATCCTCAATTACTGTAATAATCGTAAAAACGTGAAACGTGAAAGAATTGTAAAATAGTCGTTTCTCTATTTCTAATATTTACCGGACCGGTCGGCCACTGCAACTTACTTTCTATGAAGGATTTTTTTAAGCTTGAAAATAATATGAAATCACACAGTGAGCGAGTAATTTTTTTTCAATGAAGCTCGATATTAAAATAAAGCTTAATTTGATAAAATAGAATCCCTGCACACGACAACTAAAGTATTTTAAAAAGCTCCTCCCGGACCACTTCTGTCACTTTGAAAATTGCGTAACGTTTGTTACATCATGGCACAGGTATTCATACTAATATGTGTATTTAAAAACACATTTTTTTAAGGAAAAGTATCAAACTATTGAGCCACGAATTTTTTTAGAACTTAATAGTAGCGACTCGTGTATATGCACCGCGGAACTGTAGCACCCCATCATTCACTTGATATTATGTGATTACGATATATTATCATTAAGCTTAATGTCAGTAGCCATCCCACGTTTATAAAAAAGATGCAAAAATCTTAGTATGGAACTGTGCCCTTCACATTTCAGACGGCGTGGTGTTTGATTGTTGTGCTCATGCGCAGATAGGAAGCTGCACGCGAGGCTGCGAATGAGAGAAAACACTGTCCTTCCCGCAGTGCCGACTGCCAACGTGGTAGTGGAAGATAGTTTTTTTAATATGCGTGTGTTATGCTTAAAAATCGTGTACTATATTCTTGAATTTGAAGTGTAGAATCAGATTATCCTGCTTTTAGCTGCTCTATTTGATTATTTTAAGATGTTATCAAGTTTCTGAATAAATTTTCTTTTTATATATGTTCGTTTTCTTTTGCACAATTATAAAACAAAGACTGAAATTTTTGTGGGGCAGCACCCCAACTAATTTTAGCTACGAGCCACCACTGGACTTCAAGATAAAATGGTTGATATAAAAATGCAATTCCATGCAGATTTCAACATTTATTGTAATGTTAAAATAAAAAGTGCAACATAAGAAGGTGTTAAAACTACTTGTAAATGTCAGTGCTGCGTGGATTTAGCATTGGGCACGTTACACGAATTCGAGTTTAATTTCTAGTTCTTCAAACGTGAGAAAAAATGAAAAGATTTCTTTGGCCAAGCGATAATTGTTGCCATAACAATCGAACAAACAAATACGCAATAATCACGATTACGTGATTTACGATGCTAGGAAATTGAAATTGATAGGTACCTACATGCAACCAAATGAAGTTGTTTGAAGTTCACACCTCAACGGCTTGATAATTATTTATGAAAATAACATAATATCTCAAAACCTGCTGACGGATCAATCAATAACTAGGAACTGTTTTTTTTATACACATGATACGTGTATTTATTTAGAACCGATACATCTTTAAAAAATCTCTTTAATTTTACTTGTCTAACTAACTTTGTCAATATACGTTTAAATAAACTATACTATTTGGTTAATACATGAGTCGGATTACTTGTATATTGTATATTACAAATAATATAATATTGTATTTTAAATTTATACAACTTCACTTATCGCTTCTTCTTATAAAACCCTAAGAAATTGTTTATTATTAGTGTGCTTTATTGTTGAACTACTGATATTTACAATAATATTACGCAACTACTTAATTTATATTTTGGGATTTATTACAAAATTGAGACTTGACTTACCGCAGTTTGAAAGTAAAAATTTAATGCCACAGCGTGTATGTTGGAATATGTGAATTCTTTAGCGATCATTAGTAAGTTGCCTGCACGAGGGGTGGACTTATCGGTATCAGGAATAAACTAGACCGTGGATTTATCGTCATTTGGAACTTATTATTATTTTTAAATTAACTTTTTACAATATTTTACGATCGTTGTCAACGTACTAGTCATTTATTACAATGCTAAATAGCTTCCAGAGTAAAATTTCATGGTTATTTCAAATTTTAATTTGAGTGGATTTATCGTATATCGGAACTATATAACTTATATATTACATCAAAAAGTTCCTAAACAAGCTTTAGAACTACTTCATGCAAGCACAGTTGCCGGATTTTTTTAAATCAAAGGATACAAGATTAGATGCCTAAGGGATGTGCAATTAGCTGACAACTAATCTGTCAAATAAGTTTCTATTAATGCTTATAATTTATTTCTGAAGTGATCTCTTCATACTATTAAACGTATCTCACAATTTCAATTGTTCGTATATTTTTTTTTTTTGATTCTGCCATATTCAGTTAAATGATTATTATAACACAGCCATACTTAATCTAAGACCTAAAGATTACGTGCGGTGCTCTAAAAGTATAACCATTGTATGACATTGATTTCAATAAATTAATGACCATAAGATTTACTAAAATCTTCCATTACAATTAATAAAATGTGTCTAATTCTATGAATACGAAAATATAGTAAACTTTTTGTCTGATACATATTGATGATAGAAACTCTGACGATAAATCCCAATCCCATTTACAAATAATAAAAAAATATTTAAAACTAATACACTACTTCTAAACATGATATTTTTTTATTCGTCGTGCATAATATTAGAAAAGCTTAAACGTATAAGACAAATATTATTTCCTTTAAAGTTTCTTCCAAAATCCGATATAATCACGAACAAATTACGATATATCATCGTTTAGCTTTTGAGGAGTTAAACCTTGGGTTCTATAAACTGACACTACAATAAAATGTTTCGTAATAAATATTACTGTATCCGAAGAAAGTTAAGTTCGTATTTCATTTTGCTGGGCACTCGTACGGATTGCGCCGATTGTTAATTTTCTTCTCTCGTCGCTTCAAACAAATCTAAATACACGCCACAACAATGTAATCACGATGAAAATATATTTCTCTACTCATGAATGTCTCTCTTGCGAAATTAACTGAAAGATCAGTCTTTTCGCAAATAGTTTCCGAGTTTGTAAGAATGGATTTAATCCAGTGAAGCACTTCGTAACAATACAACAGGGCCAAAAATGAGGTTCAATACATTAAAAAATATATCTTTCATCGTACTCAACACTGTCATTATCAAAATTAACTGACTTATACTGTACGATAATATTTAATGGGCAGAGAAAACACATATTCATACTTTCAAGACTTTCATTTATTTCTCTTAATCCAAAAAAAAATGACCAAAGAAGAAAGAACAGAACGTTGAGTTAAAAAAACGAAAGATACAGAAGTAAAAATAACGAGAGGGATAATTACAGGTAAATATATTAATATTGTCTTCCTGGTGGTTGAAAGCTGAGCGTGCGAGTTGTCGGATTTTTCAAACAATAAAAGATGCAGGACTGAATATCCAACTAGTTGATAAATTGGCCAATAGCAGTAATAATTTATCATCATGAAAAAGTTCTCGTTGAAATATTTCTTCACATTTCGAAGATCCATATACTCCATTTATGAAGCGGTTATCTTCACACACACAAAAACGTTTGTTTAATGATTTTAGACTTAAAACAAAATAATGAATAGACACAAACCTGAAGTGCACGAAGACTAAAGTTGGTGTTGTATTCACCCAATCAATTCTAATTCAAAGATTTATTTAAGAAAAATCAATAAAATTGATGTGACGGAAGCTCATTTTTCTGGTCTCTAATTCCGCAGACCATCGTCCTTTCAAATTCAAAAGCTTAATTTTGATATTAATTCAGCATTTTCAGCGTATATTCTTTTAGACACATAAAAAACTTTACAGGGGGTACGAAAATCATTTACTTAATGATTTTGAGCCCTTAAAAGACCCAAATCAAAACATTACATTAGCACAATATTAAAGTGCATGAAGACTAAAAATATTTTTTTATTTACTCATTATGATATCAATTTAAGTTATTTAAGAAAAATCAATAAGATTGCTTGGGTAGAACCTCTTTTACCCAGTCGAAAATTTTAAAGAGCATCCTTTTTTTCAAACTTAAAAGCAAAATTTCGACACAACTTCGGCAATCTCAGCTTACATCCATTTGATAAAAGCATATTGAGTTGTATATATTCTGACTGTCGAATAAAATCTATTTTCAAAAATTGAGGACTTCTTCCTTTTTTCTTTCGACAATCGATATGAATACTTGGCAATGACATTCCTAAAAATAAATTAAGAACATTCATCCTACTCGTATGAAAGATACTTTCATTGTGGTTATTGTATTAGTATGTAGACAGTTCGATGAGATCTTTAAGTCCTAAAACCAAGTGTTGGCTTTGGTCCTAGTGGTAATCTTTTATACCCTACACATCATATATGGTACGCTACTAATTTGAACCTCATGGTATGCCATCTGTGATCACGATCAGCGGCCCGCGACTCTAATCTCACCGCGTGTCTCAACGTTTTATACAATTAATTATTCACTTACAAGTCTATCGCTCGACGTTCAATGCGCCGCACCTCTTCCATCTGCCACTTTCCACCCTTCTTCATTCCATTCTTCATCTACATGTTCATAACACCAACTCTTAAACCTAAATATTCTAAGAATGAATCAACAAAAATGCTACAATTAGATATAAGTTTATTGTGATCACTCAAATATAAGTCTCCCCGGTAGCGTAGTTGGTAGCTTGCGCGCACAGTAATCAGGGGAATGCGGTTTCGATTTCCCATCTGTCAGATTTTAAAAAAATGGAGGACTGGATGCTCATTGGTTCGAGTGATTATCGAGAATTGTCTGACAAACAATTCTTATGAAAAATAATCTGTCAAGACGTCTTCACATTGTGGAGATCCATACACTCCTCTTTTGGGTTGGATATCTTCAATGTGTGTAGATATATATGCTCTACGTTGGGAGAAAACATGGTATTAAAAAAACTCATATATATGCATGCATATACATTGACGGTGATGTTATATGGAAAAGAAACATAACTCTTCACAAAAATAGTATTGAGAATGGTATTGCGTATACTGAGAATGAGGTGGCTTGACTTCGTGAAACACTAGAAGATTAAACAGACCGAGTAACCCCCTAATATTCTAAAATCCAGACAGTAATCCTAAAACTGACAAGAACACGTGTTAAGGATCAGGATCGTGGGGTGCTATGAGGAAAAGATGCGGTCGCCTTATGCGGTATCATGTAAGGGGCGAGAAAATTAGCGAAATCAATACAAATGCTCCCAAAGTACAGACCATGTATGGGCGCCGTTATTGAAAATGCGAATTTGCAAAAATATAGAGTTTTATTTAGCGCGAAACAAACAAGAAACCAGATGGAGGTGATTTTGGAGTGCTAGAGGGGTGGTATTTTAAAGGCTTGCATCATACTGAAAAATCTACCATACGGCCCTGTTGAGAATACTATCGGAAACCTTGAATCTCGTTTGTTTCTTCTTTTACCTGACTAAACTCTGGCGTCATGGAAAACTTTCAGACACTATCTACATCATGCATCATATATTTTACGGAGTTAACGTATATTAAAATAACTCGGAAGGATGCAAAGTAACTGGTAACTGACAGCTAATCCGGGAGGCACTACATGATGACTAAATGTTTCACATAGAAGACGGAAGAGAAATTTCATAGACATTCCGGTAGTAAATGAATGTGCTTAGGTGCTATAAAGTTCGAAACTCATAAATGTTTTTAATTCAAAAATTCAATAAGCCAAGCAATTGATTGACAATAAATCGTATAAAATAAAATGGCAATACAAATTTTATATATACGTTTCATTTCCTTTAAGCATAAAATATCGTTAAAAGAATCACTAATGATTAGTTCAATATGGGAAATATAGAATATCGTGCTTAGTCACAGTTGAAAACCCCTGCCGAGTAACTTTATGGTAATAACGTCACGCGCGTGGGCGTGGTCTTTCTATTGGTCAATTTATAATACCATATTAGTACTTACGTAATTGTATTATTCGAAGTGCAGATGTAACGTTCTGAACAGTCTCCAGTAACTAGGAAATTTGCGTCTCTTCCAATCGATGCAGCCATCGTAGCGTCGCATACCAAAACGTCATACGAAGCCAGTCGCCAAAATGTAAGCTCGTCCCAATTAGTGATTGTGGATTCTTGACATTTTTAAATTCTCTCAAAATTTTACGGGAGATTTATTTTATAATATAATATTGATAAAAATCCAAGAAAAAAACGACCAAAATTTAAATTAGCACCAACAAAAAACATTCAATAACTTTTAAAGTGGTACGTTTTTCAATAATCTCATAATTAAGAAAGATGCAGTATAATATATGATAATAATATGAAATTCATACTAAATATTAATTTGTTTCTTCTAAATTTCAATCGCGTTTTTCTCTTGTCTGTTAACATGTGACTTGGACGTCTTCTGCTTAACTACATCCAAATTAGACATTGATCCATCTTCTGATATTATTGTCTCGATGTGTTCTGTACATTTCTTATTTTAACATGTCCTTCAAAAAATAGAGAATCTCCACAATGTGCGGAATTGCGTAAAGGGGCGGAAACCGGGGCACTATTTGTTTAGTACTTCGTTGTTTATATGTACATTATATCTTCGTGCTGTAGTGCAGTGGTATCAAATTATTCAAATGTACAATAAATTACTTAATAATAATGATTATTAAAAAACTTTGGTAAAAAAAAAACAAGATATCGACATAATCACCATGTAAAAATATAACACAGGATTGAAATGTTGGTCATGATTTTTGTAATATCGAATATATATGAGTCATAAGTCTGATATAGAATAATTACATTGGATAATAAATATAAAATAAATAAGTAAATAATAAATAAACGGTGCAGGTTTGAGAGGACCTTGATATGAACGTATACTGACGATAATTATGGGTGTGCTGTGGATCTCAGTTTTGATTATATATATGTTCCATGAAACCATTAATTTTGATTATTAATTTGTATTTACTCTTGTACTTGTCTTGATTGAGAATATGCATGCAAAAACGGTTAAATCCATTGAAAAAAAATATTAAAAAGGAATTATATTGTTAAACTCACGATTATTTAAATATGGAAGAATGTGTAAATATAAAACGACAGATGCAAATTTTTTCAAAATCAAAAGATACAGAACACGCAGAGTCAGCTCAAGGTACCGGCAATACGGACAGTTGATCTGGGCGCAATTTCCTTTGGGAGCGTCATCAATGATCTTCCAAAAACAAAAAAGTGAAAGTAATAAATAAATAAATAAAATATTGTTTCAATATGACGTTTTTAAGAGAGTCACTTTTAACGACACTCAAAGATGTTCGGAAAGGAAACGTGTAGTTTAAATTCACGCGGAATATACTGTTGTATGATACGTTTTCAAATAGTTAATTCATTTTTCATGTTTTTAGTTTTTCTTTGTGATTTTTTTTATTAATATACTTAAAAAGGGCGCTGAAATTGGGCGACTAGAACCGGCCCTGAGAACACGATGCCAAATAGTTTCAGCAACTGGAAGTTTTAGTGGAAAACTGAGTTAAAATAAGTCTGCAGTGAAGAGACCCACATTCTTTTCATATGCACTTGTGGAGTGGTCATATTAAAACTGTTGAGAATTATACAATATATTACACTTTTGGATGCGGTATGGTTTGAAAATATATATAGGAAATAAGCATTGTTTGAAAAATTCATATGATTATTACAGATTAAATACATTTCAATGAATACAACGTTACAAATATCGTGGCTTTAAAGTAAAATAACGAATTTTAGCGTTTTAGTGGCATTTTTTTCTTTTATTTCAAAATTTAGCTATCGCCTTTTTTCGATCGAGTGTTTTAAAGGTTACGGAACGATCTGTTACGAGGAGAATGAGAGGAAGAAGAAGCGGCTGATTAATATCAGCGATACAATTGTTATTGGTTGTAAGAGAGTTTATTGTAAGTTGCAAAATAAAACCTGTTTAAGACGATTTATTTACAACCCAGCGAGAACTGATAAATATCGCTCGGTTTGTAGAAAAATAATTTCTTTCAATCTGTTAAAATATGTACATATTGAATATTAAAAAAAAAAAACATTCTCCATTATATTGAAAGAAACGTGTCATCTATATTTATTTAGCTATTATATTTATTAATTTTCACTTACTAACTTAACTTCCCATTATCTTAATTATTCAATTTGAGAAATATAATTTATCTACAATTAATGAAAACTCGCTTACTCATCTTTCTAGATAATCAAAAAAATATAGTCCATTTGATGACGCAAAATACGTATGAACTTAAAAAAGTGTAAATATTTTTTCACCCTCTACACAATTATGTTGCTTATTCTTTGTCTTTCTTTATTTATATGGAAAGGGTTACAGGGAAGAGAGAAAGATCAAAGTTTAGAAATTTGTAAACATTAATGTAAAGTCACTCTTATTTGGGTGATAATGTCGATACCCCGGGCAAATTTGTTAGACATAACCATTACTCTCTGCTTTTTAAAAATATACATAATGAATATTTTCTCCTTCGTGTACTTAAATAATATCGTCGTTGTTAATGAAATATACGTTTTTTGCACTAAACTTACTTAACTTAGCTAAAATGTCAAATATTCATATTACGAAAAGTCTTTAAATTCCCTGATTTCAATATTTAAAACAACTTTTAAGCGCGATTATCTCCATAAAATGTTTTTGCGATTTAGTGATTATTTCCTTGACAACGACGTGATATAATTAATTAAAATCTTTACTCATATGTCACTCAAAAATTGTAATATTACATATATAATTGATAATACTATATCTACCGTAACTGTTTAAATAATTCAAAATTAGCTTGTTTGAACCATGGGGTTATTTCATACGATGAGCAATATTACAGTTCTTTTTATTTTTACTCTTACAAGTATACATGTTTATTGCTAATTACCAGAATATAATTAAGTGGATGCATATAGCTAATCACTTCATAAATGTCTTAAAGTTGGAACTCATAATAATGAAACGCATCCAACGGAATCGCAATTATAACTCTAAAATGTCTATTTAAACAGGATATTGACAATAATGTTCATTTATTAAGAATATTTCATTCATTAATTATTGTTATTATTAAAAACAAGTTAATAAAAATTATCAATAGACGTATTAGCATATTGAAATTGTTCAATTGAAAGCCTCTGCACCTTGTATGTATGGCAAGGCGTGGAACAACCAGGAAGAGAACGAATTGCGCCTCACATCTTGCAAATAGTTTGTACTCTTCGAGTGTCAGAGAAATAGATGGATCCTATTGTCTGATAAAAGCAGAAGTGGAACATCGCTTGCCTACCACTCCTTTATCCGGAAAATAACAACACAGCCTTAACTTGCCGCAGTCTGGCCTAGTCACAACAGACGGAGATAGCGCTAAAACTGGCTACTGAATAATTGATGAACCTTTGATTTATTTTATTTTATTTTTATTATAAATGTTGCAAACATTATAAAATATTGATTTAAAGCATTATAGCAACATATAAGCAACATAGAATAATAATAAATTTGTTATGTATAAAAAATATTAGAAGAAAAATCAAACAAAGACAAGTACACTCAGACCTCATATAACACGGTACTTCTACAACACGCGTTTGATTAAATACGATTGATGGATTGTAACATATTCTTGTTTTTTGAAACCACAACCTAATTTGGTATGAATTTCAAATCTCATACAATACGGATTTACATTATGAGACGTTTTTATGAAACCGTATAACCGTGTTATATGAGGTCCGAGCGTAATAAAATTTATACATAAATATATTTTATGTATAGAGAGATGAGAAAACAAAAAGAGCTTGCCCAGTGAGTTGGAAAGATTCTATTTTGAAATTTATAGTATAATATCAGTATATACTCACCTCACTTAGGTGGAAGATATCAATAACTGAGGTTAATTAGTTAAACATGACTATTACTCTCCTCATTCTCATTACTAATCTAATCAATGTATCTTTATTTGTGATAGCAGTAAGCGATTCTAATAATGATCGCTTTGAGTCTAGATTTTTTAAAATATCTCTCATAGTGAATTAAACATTTAAAAATAATATTTGTTTTTTTACAAACAAAATATTTACGATTTTGTAAAACCATCATTAACTAAAGGGCTAAAAAAATATCTACTTTAACTACATCTACAATTATTTGACTTTATTACGTCCCATCCAAAAACGAGCCAAATAAATCTTCACTTTTTTCATAAAAAATGCTTGTCGGCCAATTTTAAAATTTATAGCAATTAGAATTTAGGAACTGAATCCGCATATTATGGCACTGATGCGTGTGCACTTATCGATTGGTCAACGGTAGGACTGAAAAATATTATTTTTTTATACCATGTTCGCTCCCAACATGGAGGTCATGAATCTACACAGTGTGAAGATATCCACTTCGAAAGTGGAGTATATAGATATCCACAATATGAAGACGTCTTGACAGATTATTTTTCACGAGAATTATTTGTCAAACAATTACTCAACCCAATGAGTATCCAGTCCTGCATTTTCGGTTTTTTTTAAATCCAACAGGTGAGGAATCGAGACCGCATTCCCCGAATTGTTAGGCGCGCACGCTACCAACTACGCGAACCAGAGAGACAAATATTTAAGATTTTGTAAAACCATCATCAACCAAAGAACTAAAAAAATATCTACCATAATTACATCTAAAATTATATTTCTTTATTACGTCCCCTCCTAAAATGCGGGGCATAAATCTTCACTTTTTCATTAAAAATTGCTTGTCGGCCACTTTCTAAATCTATAGCAACTTTGGGAATTGAACCCACATATTTTGGCACCATGTGTACTTACCTCGTGGTCAACGGTAGGACTGAAAAATATACATACCTATAAATCAGTGTGTTTCGGACCGGACTTAAAAACTTTATGGGCCGCATGTTGCCCATAGTTGCCCGTAGATTTAGTATGACTGATTTTTTTGGTGTAAAATATTGGTGAAATTCATACAATCATTAAAAACATGAGCGTAATCAAATATGATACTCAAAAGAAATAAAATTTCAAATAATTATTTTTGTAGATAGTGTTTTTTATTATCTAATATAATAATTATCGTTTTACTTTTTATTAGGCATTAATTATACTTAACCACTACCTGACTTTTGGCCTATCAACTTACTGTTTTTTTTTTCATTTTATTGAAGTAATTAATGCGGGTAATTTATAACGTTTTTTTTTATTTAAATGTTTTTATTACAGTTACATTTTAATATTACGTTACAAAACAAAAATACTATCTATCGAATGCCCATAATAACTTTCATGCTAAAAATGTACAAATTATGATTTAATAGAGTATAAAATTGATATAAAATGATATTGTCAATTGGCTGACAATAAATTCTCCTGAAAAAATCTGTGAAAATAAGTTTTTAAAATGTGGACATTCATTTGTGCCATTTTTAGAGCGATCACCTTCGCACTATTGTGATCCATATCCATTTTTGATGTGGACATGGGAAAAAAATCGAATTTCATTATTTTACCATTATATTGAAAATGATAAAAAAAAAAAACTAGAATTTTTCATGACCTTGAAAACGACGTAGAGATTTTCGTCTTTCTCTATAATATAGATTTTATATACATACACTGTTCATGCTGTCTCTCTTGTTCTTTCTTTCAGGTGTATGCTATAATGGTACGTGTATTAATATGACTGTATCTAAATAAAAACTAAAATTAACAATTAATCAATTTAGTCATATGCGTTTCATTATTTGCTTAATCGTTCGTTGTTCGTGATTGAAAATGCACTGCATAGTAACAAGAATGCTGAGTATCAATTTAATTAGACTGTTTTTCTTTGACATATAATACGGAGACAACAACAAACAAATTATTTTATCTTCCTTTTTTACTTATTACTGTCTCCCTGGTGGCCGATAGATTGATGTGCAACTTTCAAAACCAGTAGGCTCTAATTCAACAGATGCAGAATTTTAAAAAAATCTTAAGATATTGGACCCAATGGGTTAAGCAACTGACTGACAACTGGTTTTCGCAACAAAAAAACCTATTAAAGTAAATCTTTATAATGAGAATATTACTATTCCATTTCTGGAGTGGTCATCTACACAATGCTGAAATCTATTTACTCCACTTTCAAAATAGATTTGGCAAAAAAACATTACCTAAGATGGCCACCTGTCCTATTCAAATAATCATAATACATGCTTATAAAAAATAGACCTCTTCTCAAATTCTTTGACGAAAATGACATCTCGTAAAGCAGGACTGGCCAACCCGCGGACCGTGTCATCCCTTTGTGCAGCCCTCTCTAAAACTACACGTATGCTATAAAATTACAATTTGAAGCATCTTTATGAACTAACAAAGCCATTATGTCTTTATTGCCATACAAATATATTTTATTGTTGATTCAATACGTGTTATTTCTTCACTTCTATAATAGTTGTATCGTTTTTTAGATTTATATTGATTGAACACTTACTGTATACGTTTATATTCAAAATTCAAATCAATTACTTACTAAAAAAATAATAAGTGCTTATTTCGTTGTAAAGCCTAACCAGATATATCAAAACACATATAGGAACAAAATTTCCAATTATTTTTATTTATGTGCGGCCCTTGGAAAATTTTAGGACGTTAGGGCAGCCCGTGTGGCAATTTGGGTTGGTCAGGCCTGGTGTAAAGTATGCCTAAAGAAGACACGGAAGACAAATTAAAAATACTTCTGACGAATGACTTAAATGTAGGTGAGAATAATGAATTTATTTTATTTATAAATGATTTTATCGTATTACCTCGCAGCTCTCTTACATAAGTTTATTCAAAGAATTGTATTTCACGTCGATCACGAAGCTTCGCAAAATCATAAATCTTTATTTCCCGTTCAGCTTTCTCGCATAGGCGAGTACTTGTTGCTTAATTGATTTGATAAGCACTGTTTTGCTTTACACTTCTTATGCCATTTTATATTCTTATCCGTTACAACCATGTACTCAGAGCCGACTTTAAATACTGGCAACACGGGCAGTTTCTCAGACCGCCGTGTGCTTAAGGGCGCCATCAAGGATCTTCAAAAAAAAGTGAAAATAAAAAATAATATATTGTTTCAATATGACGTTTTTAAGATGGAAAAAGGGAGGTTCGTGCATATATATATCGAATGTGAAAAGAAAAAAGGACGTAACATGCACAGAACAAATTTTACAGGAGACAAGTCGAAAAATTACATAGGCACAACCTTGAAGTGCATGAAGACTTGAACTGGTGTTTTATTTCCTCGATTTGATATTAATTTAAGAAATTATTTAGAAGAAAGCCCTTTTTCCTGGTCGTTAATTTCACAGTCCACCCTTTTCAAACAAACAGTCAAACTTAAAAATTAATTCGGTATTTTCAGGTTATATCCTTTTAATACAACGTGTATTAATTTGTGCACACTCTGACTATCGTATAAAAGCTATTTTGGGGTGATTGGGATCGCTTCCCCATTTGGCGGATTTAAAAAAATTAAAAATTCAGAACTGGATGCCCATTGGGAAAAACAGTTTTCGTGAAAAATAATCTGTCAAGACGTCTTCACATTGCGGAGATCCATATACTCCACTTACGGAGTGGATATCTTCACATTGCGTAGATTTATATACTCATATCAGTACCTTTAAAAGTCATATCAGGTACTGAGAGCTAGACAAATAAAAGTGTTCAAAATTATGTCTAAAATTTGTAATATATTTTTATACAATCATATTTTTAAATTGTTTATCCGTCGCTTGGCAACACAGAATTTAATTTAATATTACAAGGACGTGGTCAGTATGTGAATGTATTATATTAAAAATGGTATAACATATCAACTATCAATTTAAATGTTTCGAAACACCATAAAGGTGATCTCAAATTCTTCGTCGATCATTTTTGTTTCTAATTACAACGAAAAATGCTCCGACCGATTTCAGTTCGAATCACCAAGCAAAAAATATTTTATACTCTCAAATCTTTCTTCATTAGCCTTTGATTAATGTTTTTATATCGATCGCCTAAGTGATGTTTTAAGCAATCCATGCACTTTACATAATGCTGTATATCAAAGATCACAACACTGAAACTGTGAAATGTATTCACATATCGGTGGCTTAAGCTGCACATTTGATAAGTCCGTTTTTGAAAATTTTACAGGAAAGTGTAAAAACTCTGCCATTTGTTTTTTAGATTATTTTGATACAAAAAAATACATTTCAAATGAATTATTCATAAAGCTGCTTACGAACTACATACTGTTGATATTTGTAAATACAAAATAGCGGATTTATACTGTGAAAAGGAAAAATCACGAAACAGTTTTTCAAAACAGCTTTTTTCCGTAATCACAATATATACAAATTAATGCACAGTTTATTAAAAGGATTTAACCTAAAAACGTTGAATTAGAGTATAAATTAAGCTTTTAAGTTAAAAAATATGTCGGCCTCTCAAATTTGCGACCACGAAAAAGGGCTTCCAACTTATTAATTTTATCGGTTTTTCTTAAGTAATATTAAATGAGTATCAGATTGAATAAAAACAACATTAGATTTAGTCTTCGTGCACTTTAAGTTTGTGTTTATTTGATATTTTGACGTTGGTCTAAAATCATTACATATACGTTTTTTTGTATCTCCTTAAAAAACCTGTGTGGGTTACGTTCTTTTTCCCTTTCAACAGTCGATATATTTTGTTGTGTAGGTCCTCGAATTCAAATGAACTTGTCAAATTATTTTGCCATTTTTTTTCCATGTATTTAAATAACTTCGAATTGTTAAATTAATACAGGGTATGCATAAAGAATGGTACAAAAATTTGGATTATTAAGTCATTATTTCTAATGTGGACTTATCGACTTTACGCTTTAAGCCATCGTTTTTTTGTTTTAAATCTAAAACGAACTCGATCTATGTAAATAATATTTATTTACTCTTCTCATTACAACATAGCAGTCTCGGCTATAAAAATCTATCTCAATGGCTATAATTATTATTAGTTTTTTTTTATATATATATTTGTATCATAGGGCAACATTAAAATAAAAGCCTGGCTTGTACATCGACAATAGAAAGGCAAAAAAATGTAACTCACACAAACAATTTTACAGAAGACACATATTTATCTGACTTTTTAGGTAATACATACTTACAAAAATGTGCAAAAAGATTTTTTTTAGAAAAACAGTCACAAGTATGCACGTATTGTAATGTTTTTCAAACAGATTTTTGTAAATTAAGTCCAGTGTAACATAGGACAGTTCTGTATTCGAGTGAAGAAATTCTAGTGAAAATTTAATCTGTCAAGACTTATCTTCACATTTTATCCATATATTCCATCTTCCGAGCGCATATCTTCACACTGTTTGGATCCACAGTATCTATATAAGAAATTACAAACACTGTGTTTCTACTTAGTAGGGAGTATAACATACTGTCTTTTGTATTGCCTTACGCACTCGGAATATGCGGTCTCCATTAGGATGAGGCTACGATAGATGACGCGGTGGCAGAGTGATAGCACCAAAGCATCGGTAATAGAGATGCAATATAGCTATAAATAGGTGAGCGAGCAAGTGAACAAATGTTCAGCAACGTGACAACACGTTATCATCACAACCACTTGCTCACTTATTTATAACTATTGTGCATCTCTTGCTAATGTTTTTTTTACTCTGCTATCAAAGCGCCGGCTTTAGAATCATATTTTTCCACGATAGTTAAAATCGTTGAAGAATAGAAAATTTGGTGACGGTTAAGTACATATACGTTTGTGTGATATTAATAAAAATATTACTTTAAGGTTTTACCAAAGTCGAAGACAGTTTGTGTATTATTTCGGCTTCTACTGTTGTCTTACCTTGGAGCCTAATAATTACGTTGATCAAAATATAAACAGTATTTCGAAATACGGGTCTCGTTCTAATATGTTAAGAAAATTACGGATACTTCCGAGTAAATATCTAAAACACTTAACATTAAGTCGACTGTAGAAAGACAAAAAGATGTCACCCACAGTTTTTTTCATAAATCATAATATAACTTAATGCATGTTTTATTAAAGATATGTAAGCTGCAAATGTTGAATAGTTAAAATCGAAAACGGTTTGTATATTATTTCGGTTTGTACTATTGTCTTACCTTGGAGCCTTTACCTTTCGATTTCAACAAAATCAATCTGTAATAATTTACTATCTCATCACAATTGCGAAGGGCACTGAGAAAAAAAACTGACATCACCGCAAATTGTACATTGGATGAATAAAAACGTGCCTTATTGTAGCTATTCACCAAATATGGGTGTAAAATAAGCCTAGATATTTGCATTGTGGCCGCAGATCACTTCACTTAACCCAGTTGCCGCGGCGAACGAGAGAAAATAATGAAGGTAAAAAAACCCCGCGGCTATCCGTGTTTATTTATTTTTTAGTCTCACCTTCGAGCGGATTACGTTCCTAGCTGGTAATCAAGGGAATTCGCCTAGAGGTAAGCGCGCGCTTTGATGCTGGAGGTTACGAGTTCGAATCACATAGCTTCTAAGAATTTTTTAAGGTATAGATTGAATGGACCAATACATTGAATGATTGACTAACTACCAATTATGTTAACGAACATATTAAAAAGACATGTCTTCTCATTACGATATCGAATGTGGAAAGTGAAAAGGAAGTAACACGGATAGAACCAATTTTACATGAAGCACAAAATAAGTTTATTTAATGATTTTGAGCCAAAATCAAAACATTACACAGGCACAACACTGAAGTGCATGCTGAATAGAAATGGTGTTTTATTTACTTAATATGATATTCATTTAATAAGTTATTTAAGAAAAATTGATTAGATGAAAGCCATTTTTCCTGGTCGTTAATTTCATAAGTACTTTTTTTTTAATTTAAAAGGTTAGATTAGACTAATTTAGACACTAATTTGGCATTTTCAGCTTATGTCCTTTTGATAGAACGTGTATTAAGTTATATATTTTCCGATTAACGAATAAAAGCTGTTACATAATGTTAAATTTCGTTACTTTCCTTAGTTGATATACTTCATTGCTTGAGTGGATTTCTTCCCACTGTATAGATCTATATACTCCACTTTCAATCTGAATCAGAAAAACAATCAAAAATTATAATATTATTATTTACGGCTTTAAAAGCTTTGAGTGAAAACATGGACGGTATGATTTTATATAAAAAATATGGTGGTACACTATTGGTAATTTAACAGAATTTACATAATTTTGAAAAGCAAGTATAGAATAAATTTGACAGGTATCGTTCCAAAATGAATTTATTCCGCCATGCCAAATTTCAAAAGTAAATATTTTGAACAAGTATTTGAATATTTTGAACAAAAATAAGAATCATATAGCATATTAACCAGTAGACAAAATCGTATTCAAAAACATTCAAAACCATACTGTATGTTTGTTCCATTCAAAAAAAACTTGTTCAAAATATTCGCTTTTCAATGTTGGCATTTTGGAATAAGTTCACTTTGAAACAACACTCCTCATTTAGCGTGTTATTTTGTAAAATCAGACATAATCATTTATACAGTTAATATGGACACTGTCTCAGTTCACAGCCTGCGCGGTAATAGGTATGAAAAATGAATCAATCAAAAATTCACTACGGCGATGACGAGACAACGAAAAGACTTTCGATTTCGGTGCAGCCAACATCACTATTCGCCGTCCATATCTGATTAACACTTTTTACCCGGTGATGGATGAACGAGTGACCAGTAAATATATTTTATTTTGTTTCTCCAAATATATTGATTGCAAGGTTTTCATATTTTATGTACTTCTCATTTTAAAATCCTTATTTCAATGATTTCATTACAAAATAAAAAAAAATGATCAATATCAACAGAAACAATTATGTTGTATTGAATCTAGGACCAGTATGCGCGTGTGTGTATTGGATCACGTTGGTATATGCGTCGATAACTAATTTGAATGATGCTATTAGATTAGTGGCGTGGTTACATATTCAGCGCCATATAATATCCCGTTTTTTTTTTATTTTACGTTACGTTACTACGTTAATAAAAAAAATTACTCGCGCCCCTTCACAATTCGTCCACCTGGAGTAACTGCGGCAACCACTCCTCGGTAGCTACGGTACTGCGTCACATCTAAGAAGGGAATAGAGGGAGCATTTATTGTGTGGCTAGATACAATAGCTTGGTGAATAAAAGATATTTGTCTTGGGATGTTACATTCTATTTCTGCCGTAATTATTTTCATTGCTAGCATTTATTTTATATTATTTGACTTTGAATACATAATTAAATGATTTGTATAGTTAAATATTACTCTCGGTAGCTTAGTTGATAGCTAGTGTGCCTAGAAATTCGTGAAATGCGGGTTCAATTCTCACATCTATCGGATTTTTAAAAATCTAAAAATCCAGGACTGGATGCCTATTGGATTGATTATCATTCTCATGAAAAATAATCTGTCAAAATGTCTTCCCATTGCATAATTCAATAAATTCCACTTTCAAAATGGTTATCTTTATACTGTGTAGATCTATATGCTCCACTTTCGAAGCAAATGTGGTATATATTATATATATACTATAATTGAGGGGCGTCTTCCAACGTGAACTTATTCCACTATATCAAAAATGAAAAGAGAATATTTTTAACAATTATTTTTTCTACAGTATATTTTCCATTGCTTATTTTTAGATGTTTTAATATTTTTGAAATTTTTTTACTGGTTTAATCCTTTAAATGGTTGCTTTATACGAACAAAAATTGTTTTAAACCTTTTCATTTACATTTTGACACAATGAGATAAGTTCACTTTGGAAATACCTCCTTCATTTGATCTATCAGATTTTACATAAGTTGAATTTAAAAAATATATTGTTCACAAGGCGCTTGCAGTCCAGCACCGTAGATTTATGCATAGTAAGGTGAGAGTTAAGAGAGTATTTTGAAACGTCGAATTCAAAATCATGTTTCTAAGAAAATTATTACAGCCCAACGATGACAGTGCTAAATAACTTAATCCACGCGAGCTACATTGGAATTGTTTTTATATACGAAGAGGCGCAATGAATCTCGTGCAAGCGGATTGCACGACACGAAACCATATTGAAGTTATGGTGGCAGATGATACATCAATCAATCAATAGTATTGTCTGACAAAAGCCTGTCAAAATTGTTCTGTCTTCGTTTTATAACAATAAATTCTCAGAGATGAGAACGAATAAACCAACTGCAGCCAGATCAATTATTACGTTCCAATATATTATTAAAATATATATTAGTAAATTACGCTGATTCCTCTTTGATTATTGTTCACAAAAATGCTAGAGTATTTATAAAATTAGCTCATGATAAAAAGCTGTTGCATAATTATGCCACAAAAGTTGTTTTAAACTAATTTCGCGATACTTTTAGTAGGGCTATATAATACATAATGTGGGAACTCCAGTAGGTACTCGACTTCTCGGCCGCCCCAAAACAAGGTGGACGGATAATATCACGAGAGATACAGAACTGTTGAGTGTAAATGAC
>JAGVSQ010000712.1:0-14953 GCA_022683975.1 Rhyacophila evoluta
TTGATATCTTCCACCTAGGTGAGAGTGAGCTTAGATGAATGCTATTATATACATTGTCAGAATAGGGTCTGTCTAACTTACTTGGTAGAAACTCTCTTCTTCCTTTTGTATATACATATTAATTCTTTTTTATATTTCATTATGTTTTTATCTTTGTTATAACCATATTTATATCGTGTTGTGAATGTATCAAACTTATGATTTGTAATATTACAAAATGTATAAAATAAATGCGAATTTAGCGAAATGTGAAAATTAAACAGAAATAAATATTTTGTGTAAGTAACCGAGAATTCAACGTGAAATCGTTATTTCATTAACAATAAGGCGTTAAAAGTAGTTGAGCAAATATCACATATTTTATTAAAGTGTGAATTAAATCATAAAGCTGTTGCTTAAATATATCATAAATTAGCAAGAGGAAATAAGTATATTATACGATTGCAATTATGTGCACGTTTGAAATACACAAAGGGGAAACGTTGATTGGATTTTATAAGGCAAACAATAAATTGTTTACGAAACAAAAGTTGTGCACTTTTAAAAAATAGGAACAAGAGTAGAGTGAAGTGGAAGGAGACGACAAGGCGTCGCCGGGGGAAATGTGTATTTACTGCGCCAACTTGGAAAATGTTTACTCGGCGAGTTCTCCTCTCTCTCAGTACAGGGATTGAAATTTGCACAAATGATTTTGTATTATTTGTATCGCTACAGTGAAATTCTCTCATGCAATCATTTTGCGCCGATAAATATTATTACACTTGCTATACACTTGGGAGCAAATGCTGCAAACTATGATTTCACTCATTTATACAAATACAAAAGGATCGAATAGCTCACCTTTCTACTATAATCAGTATCAACGCGTATAACTTGGCATAACTAATGTGAAGTTTTTTTAAAAAGAGCTGTTGAGAGATGACTGCGCTGAAAAAAGGGTTTTCCTTTAAAAACTGACGTATTGTCAAAAAAAATTTACGCGAATTAGCATATATATCTATAATTTATATTTATAATTTATATTATACTAGGCTTCATTTTGTTAGAAGCAATGTGATTAGTTTCATATTTTTACTATAAAGTTCCGTAACTTCGCGGTAAAGACACATTAAACCGGGAACTCGTTATAAAAATAGTTGCCGAGTATTCACTTGCTGTTATAATTCCAAGGAACCCATTATCAGAATTGGAACATACGAATCTGTTGGGTATTCGCATATACGGGCCAAAACGCCACACACTTAACATGGCGAATGACCTACAAAGTGATATTTTTTCTATAACAGTATCCTAAGCTTTACGAGTATGAATAATAAGACGTTTGTCGACTCACTATTTAGAACGTTCCCTTTAAAATTAAATAAAAAAAACCAATGTAATACATAATTTACAATGACCAGCTACATCGAATCTCCACATTGTAAAACGTTGTCTTGAAAGATTAATATTCCAGACGAGTGATTTTCAGTCATTTAACCCATTGGTACCCATTTAATCCATACCATATTGTTTGAATACACTGCTGGAGCTTAAACTTGCGACCTCCGGAGTGATTAACACCCAAGTATTTTTTTCACTCTAAAACAGTAGGCGGTTTTTATATATACAGCGTATAATAGATGCAAATTTAACCTTTCAAGTTATTGGAAAGATGCAATAGAATCAATCTGTTGCTGACCTCTGAGCAGACATACGCTGAATGGACGATTAAATATAACTCTTCACGAGTCCCCAAGATCGCACTTGGAATACCTACCAACTCTCACTGCTACCGTAAGCAATGAACTTCTCAAATGCGTATTATACGGCATTACGCGGATGTGAATGTACATGTCATATATACGTACACGTGTGTGTAATATGCTCGGAAATGTTACCAATCTAAAAATAAGCCGAGAGTTGGAACGATCGAAATTCTAATTGAACCTTTCGTCGTAAACATTTTAAGCTTATGTACAAAATGTTTGCTGGAAGCCATTTTGCACGCGGTAAAGAATTATTCACAGTCGGAGGGGATTTTTTATAGGTTGGTATTAATGTTTCTAATTTTAAAGAGAATTACGCCTGATAATCGAGGTACTAATAGAAAGCACGCGGAATAAAAGTTTTAAAATTAACTATCTTTTAGTCCATTTTATTTACATTAAGTAATAATACGTATTTATAATTAGATATGTTAAATACACATTGGCAAAACTAACCAACACGTACGATTATAATTTAATACATAATAGTTAGTTATTCGAGGGTTGTGAAATAGTGATTGGTTCAATGAAATGTCATGTTAATATCCAAATGATTGACTTTTTTAAGTTGTAGTACGAAAACAGCAACTCGTACCAATACCAGACTTATAGCTAGCTATATGAAGAACGATCTAGCATTGGATTGACATTAAAAGTTCACAGGTGGATTTGTTACAACAGTACGAATGTAAAATTATATCATGAATAGATATCGATCGAAAACCATCGCAATGAAACTTCTGAGCATGATCCTTACAAATGTATAATGGCAATCGACATTCGGTGACGAATATGGCCACAAGTAGATGACGATTTATTGTTTATTTCATGAGACGATAAATAAAATATTAGACCCGTTTTACAGTGACGAGTTGTCCTATTGTTATTAGTGAATGTACATTTGCGATTAGTTTTCGATATTGACGTACATTTAAACAAGCCGCTCCCTTTTAGGCGTTTATTTTATTTCTCTGCAAATGGGTAACTTACCATTCTATGTATTTGAACCGGATACTGATATAATGAATCGATTAGTGTTTCTCCACAATATGGCAACATTGACCACTAAAATTCATTTAACGATGCATTCACATGTGTCGGATATCCGCCGAGTATTTATTTAGTTTGTTAGATTCGTTTCACATATTTATCTTATCACCTTTATCAGCCAGAGTGAAACAATGCATATTTTAAAATCAGAATTATTTACTTAATATTACATACATATTATGCTTGTGCAATAGTAAAAAATGATTTTAATCTAAATTAGAACGGATGTAAGAATTATGACACCAAATATTTAAAATTATTTAATGGTTATCTGTGACAATTTTAGCATTTTAGGTTTTGTGTCATGTCAATAACCATGCATATACTATATTATTAAAATATAATTTACTATAAACAATGTTTGAAACTGGAATTTTTATATATTGTATAATAATAATATTATGTATTATTTCCGTTACAAAGTAAGTTATTACGAAGACTTGGCGAGTATTTGTGAATCGTTCACTACCGAAAGTTTCTGCATAAAAATTGGAAAAAAATGAAAAAATAAACGCAATGGTTGAGCAATCTCCTTGATATAATATTGAAATGGAAACAATTTTTTTTGATAGTTATATGTAGATACTTCTGAGAAGTGGTGTGAGTATAAGTATCATTGTCCATTAGGTTAGTTTTATAATGCAATTGTTTTAATTAAAATAAATATACAACTGGAGGACAAGCACAATGCAAACCACAGCAAAGTCGCAACAGTGGCGTGCTGCAGCCTTAACCAAAGCTCAAGTAAATAAGTGCTGATATATCGCCGTTGATACGCGATAAATATTCATGAGAAAGAAAACGTTAATGTACCATGCCAAGTCGCTACAACTAAATCTTGAGATTTACACTACGAAGACGCGATAACTCGATCTTTTCGCACTTTGTACTATACATAGGCGGATTTCTATGACTGTTTTGCTAAAAAAATATATAAAACCTACTCATATCGTACATCGAAAACGATACTGTGGTACTAATTCATAATCTAAAATTCTCTATGTTATGGTGAATAATAAAAATTAGTTATTCATAGCAATATTATATTATATCACAATTATAATCTGGTGTTATTGTGCTAATATCTCCGGTTTGTGTGCAAAAAAAATGTTGCTACATTTTTTCGAATGTGTTATTTTTAATTATCTCTTTTCTTTTTCACCACAGATACATAAATTTTGGCCACCGCCACAGATACATTAAATAAGTGCAACAATTAGCTCCAACAATACCAGCTGAATAATATTTTTATTTCATCTGATGTTTAACTACCGATATTATTAAAGTAATAAAAAAATAGACCCGATTTCAGATTTATTGTGATACCAGATTTTATTTAAAACTATTTCTATAGACAGAGCTTCGCTAAACATGTTTGTATTATTTTATACACTGCAACATTTTGTTCGCACAGATTACTGATGAGCAACTTGTGTTTTCGGGAGGACTAAATTTAATCAAATAAAAAAAAATGGAAGCACTTTCGGCCATCCCAAATAATACCGAATTTATCTCGCGGACAATGGAGTTGTTCATCACTGGTGTAGATAATGTCGATGGCGCTTGAATTCATGAAATATTGACGAGTTAATAGAATGATTTTTTTAATGAAACATCCATAATATTATTTCTGAAATATGTAAAGACCATGCAGCATCAGTATTATTGAAAGTAGGTATTTAAGGCAGTGTTGTTTACCTTCCTGAGTTGATTATTAAAAGAAATTGCTGCCGAGATGTTAAATAGATTTTTCAATACAGTTGTATCAAACTTTAGGCAACCCAAACATGAGCATGTTTCTATTATACTTTATTAAATGTATTTAAAACGAGATTGAGATTTTAGTGTTAATGTAAAATTGTTTTGCTCCTAGGTCATATTTGTCCTACAAGATTTGGACTGATGCCTGATTCCGTGCAATGCTTTTAAAAATACGATTTAAAATATTTCAGTTAATAGCTGAAAACGAATGAAATAGATAAGAAAAAAACACTGTTAAATCGCTGTAATGTTCGGATAGCTAAATGAAATTATCACTAAAAGGATCCAACGGTATGAAAAATCCGCTTATTCATGTCTAACTGTTTGTACGTGAGAGACATCCGGAACATCACGTCAAAACGACGATTTACGGAATTTCACGAATCATTTCGGCCGTTTTATTTAGAGTCGCCTTGAGAAAAAGGGATACCATTCCGTGATAAGGAAATCCACTTTTTACGCCATTTTCGCTGAACAAGATAATATGCAAAGTGGATGAAAAGACCGGCGAAGAAACGCCTTGTGAATTAGTATGCTTTCGAGTAATTCTCCTATTAGTAACAACATTTTGTCACTAAAGATTTTTTTGTGATATTCAGTATTAGAAATACTTGTATCATTGTGTGAAGTACATAAAAATAAGTAATAAAATACATGTATACACGTACCTGGTTGATATCATTAAGGTCGTAAAGGCTGAGATTGTAGATCCGATTTCTGCAAAAAAAAAAAGAAAACATGTAGTCAAGACAAGATTCAAATGATTCGGTTACGGATTTAATTAAAAAACTAAACCCAATAAAAATAAACATCTGTTTTCTGTAAACTTTTTCAGAGTATGACATTTATATTTAAAAAGTTATAAATTTACATAAACAAAAACACGGTGTTTGTTGAGAGATAGAAGAGGTGATCCCCAATGTAATGGGACCTGAGCAGCATCGTCTACCTATAGTGATATACATCATATGATGAATGATACAATATTAGCATAGTGTCATATATTTACTGATTAAAATGAGTTGTATGGTTCGGGTGGGAATCTGTATTGGGAATGACAAAATGAAAAGCGTCGAAATACAAAATCCAGTATAATGATTTCTCTTGAAGTTTCGGTAATGAATGTTAAATATAGACAAGAAAAGGCATTGCTACTAATCAACATTATGTGAATCTAAAACATCTGAAAATAGTATGCACTTTATTCCATATAATACTCCAACCAATCAATACATCATATGGAAAGTTAACGTAGATACGATAATTTTTTAGGTATCACTGATTACAGGAAATTCAATACAGAAAAATAATGTGTGGGTAGTGTGGCGTATAACAATCATAATATAATTTTTCATTAATCATTTCAGTATCTCGCATTTTGCACTGGTTGTAATTGAAATCAAATCATCGCATTAAGGAGAGTCAGCAAACAGGATACAAAAGCAGACAGCGTCTGATGCGAGGTCCACATTATTAAATTTCGTGCTAAGAAGAGTACGCGACGATGATGCAGTGCCATTTGGCAGCTGAAGTAACAAGTAACAACTCGGCCGGGAAAGGCGACGCCTGTGTCTGGTGAACGATATCGACGTCGCGGCGCGTCTTGGCGCGCTGACAAAATTTCTTGCGCCGGGTTTACTGCACCGAGGCCTACGTTACTCGATGAAATGTCTAGTTCAGGTGCGCCACATGTTAATACTTGCAGACAGTATTATTATTTTTCAAATAATTGGCGACAGAATTAGTTGCAGCATTTAATTATATCCCACATTTAAAAAAAAGGCCCAACAGTCAACCTAAAAACTGAGAAGTTGAAAGAGTGGAAGTTAACAAAAAATATTTTTATCTATTAATCGTATCTTGTAATATATATAGGTAAATTATGAGTTATGATGCCGGTATCCCTTAAATGACAACTCGTCGGTTAATAATACGATAAAAAATAAATCAAAAGCTATAATACTGTACATCTGTCACTTCAAAGAACTAGTACTAAGATAATACTCTGTACTGTAATAATACTGACACGACGGGGTGAAATTTCGTGACTTTGTCAAAATTCACGGGTTGGTTTTCCGTGTTAAGATTGGGATTCAGAGAACTGATTGATGGTATAGTATTGAACAAATAGCCAGTAAACAACGATTCCATATAAAATTATTTAACACACATTTATAATGCATCCACTGCATATTTGAGTATAAATGCAAATTTAATTTAGTGGCATTAACTGTGTATCTATTATTGATCTAATAAATTATTGATTATGTGTACGCTCTGTTTGCGGGGGATATGAAAAATAAAATGTATAATTTTAATATTAATTCAATTTAATAGGTCATTCGCAATCCCTGCCTCGGGCGTTAAAATGCCTGCTGTAAAATGTATTTTTTGCCACAGACACAACAAAGAAACAAAATAGCCCGACGGCTGGTCTTCGTTGCAGCGATTAGTAGAGCTTTGCAACTCGTCAATCAACGAGGATTGTTCGCAAGACGCGTCGCTACTTATTTTTGCATATATCTTATATGCGGGATGAATTTAAGACTGCCAATCTATATAGATTACTCTTTTACGTACAAGTATTAATTATGTTGCCGCAGTGAAGACTTGCCACCGACTGACAATTTAATTATAACGTAAAAAAACCTATTAGGCATACTATAATACCATACTGTATCAAATACATCAGTATAAATTTATTTATTTGACTGATATTATTACACAAAACGTTGGTAAAATTCTAGTTTCATGGTAGTTTGCTACCAAAAAAACTTGGTTTTTACAGAAATTAATCTTTGTCTAATGAGAAATATATTCTAAATGAAGATTACTTTATATTTTTGTTGAGAGTATGTAATTAATGTAAGTATTAATATACATAATATAATATTAATATATATGTATATTTCAATACAATAGCGTACTTTGTCACACATCGTATTATTAATAGCAATTATAAAATAATGCAAGTAAAGAATTAAGCTGAGATAAATATGTATTTGCCAAGTTTAAAATTCGTGTTACGAGTCTGTGAAAAATTCCACGTAGCAAAAGTTTAGAAATACACCTCTTCAATTATTACGCGCAGGGGAAAAAATCGCAGACCTTTTCCACCATGAATAATATTATCATGAATATAAAAATGCCGAGTATTAAATATTTTTATAGAGGCGGGCAAGGTGGCGACCGGGGAAGTCGCAAAAGTGGACACGCATTCGAGATTGAAATGGGAAACGTTTTATTCCGGCCACAAACTTTATTGTTGTGCATATTGCTTTGAAGCAAACCTATTATTTTATTTAATGTAGAATGCACTGTGTTCTTTACACAAGGGGTGAATGCGGTTAGTAGAACAAATAACAGTTGATATTAAATGCAAACAATAATTTTAAATCTATTTAAGAGAGACGATTCATATTATTTTGATAATTATAATTAGTTACGAACGTTACAATAAAAATTTATTTTATAGAGCTTTCTTAAAACCAATATTTATATCGAGACCGTGTGGACTGCCTTGGCTTTTAATTTTTTATCAAATCAGTGTTGCTATTTTTCATAAATATAGCTTCCACCAATGGACGATAATGCTTACTATATTTGTTCTTTTTAGATAATATTACACTCATAATACAATCAAATGTTCTTTGAAAGCATGACTGTTCATCCGAGAATATGTATAAAATAATTGTAATAATAGTAAAAAAGACCTCACCGTATACCATTGTTTTGAATCTTGAAGTTGAATTAAAAACAGTACATTTACGTTTATTTTGATTGATTATATTCTACCACATAGCAATAAATACCGTTTTTTGGGGCTCTTTTAATCAAAATTATATAACATGATACTCATGGTACCCGATGATATCAACTTTTACATTTATAATATAGAAGATATAAATATATTCCACATTCATCAATATAGCAACTATCGTGAAATGGCGTTCCTTTCGTGTAGGTGTTATGAAATATTATATGCATTCTAGGTGGTATGGTAAGCTTCTGTACATTTACGATGAAAAATAAACAAGTATGTTTAACTCGGGAGAATAGTGTCTTTCTAATTGCGGCTCTGTCAACGGGGCCGCATCTTTATGTCGCAATTGTCCACTGGGAGAGACGTTATTTGTATGCGCGATATAGCACTGCATAAATGTCGAGGACTAAAGACCAGGCAGGCAGTTGCAGCGGGAAGCGGGGTGGAGCATAAAGGCGAATGCAAATTCAAATGCGCTCCGCGGCGGAGAAATTATCCTCAAAACGCGACGCCAACAAAAGCGACGTATTTCGCCATTTTTGTTGCAACTTACTCTGCTTTGACGTTTGTAATAATAATAATGGCTCTGAATAGAAACTTTACTTTGCCGCGTTAACAGGGTTTCCGTCAATAGGAAAATTATGTGCCGCTGTAAAATAAGTAAGCTCAGTATGTTTGTCAAAATGAAATGTTTAATACTATTTCTTCGTGCTTACTCTACTCTAGTTTTAAACTACCACTATTTGGAGTTAGAGTTTACATATATGGAGTGAAAATAATATTAATTAGAGTAACATATAATATAATATGAAACTTAAAAAAGGCGTAATATTAATACTAGAATATACAAGTAAAACAAAAAAAAAAAAGAAATATGGATAACATTTAAGTCGAGTTATTTGAAGAAACTAACCACCGCGAGGGTAGCATTACTTTTAAAATAAATGAAAGTGCTCTGAAAATACCTCCTAAAAATAAAATAGCTACCTCTTTTCGAATTACTATTTTTCGGCTAGCTGGAAATTGGGGCTTACCCCGAGGACTCAAAACACATTTTTGTTGTAGTTATTAGGTCAACATTTGCTACATACGTAAGAACCCAATCTTGTTAAAATGGAGTATCTTTTTGCATAAAAATACAACAGATATTATTATTTAACCGGGACTCCTACGTGTAACAAGGGTTGATAATCTACGTCGTGACGAATATTCACCTACCACAAATTGTTAAGGGTTAACATTTCCCTTAGATGGCTCAGTGAAATCACGTTAATGGAATCAGATGTCCGATGTTATCCAACTAGTCGCACATGCGAGATAATCCATCAGAGTTATTATACTACATTTTTAACTGTCTCGATTGGATATTGGGTAGATACCGCCTAACACATTGGTCGTATATTTTTTTATACAATAGTATTTAAATAAATATACATGAATAAATACGTATTATAATACTTATAAATAAAGATGATTTCGCATAACATACCTGGCACCAATAAGTATAGAATAGTTGGCCTTATCCAATAATCTAAAGAAGTTCTTGACTGTCCCGTTACTGGAAAACTGGTCTGATTGGTCGTCTCCTGAGAAAGAAAAACAAATCAATTAATAAGACAAATATTTTCAATCATGTGACGATTTATTTTTTATTGTTATACCATTTTCTCTACGAAAATGTTGCATATGGATCTATACAGTGTGAAGATATCCACTTTGAACGTGGAGTATATGGATTTCCGCAATGTGAAGACATGTCTTGAGAGATTATTTTTCACGAGAATTGTTTGTCAGAGAATTGCTCAACCCAATGAACTCAATAACGTAATTACAAATAAAATTACCATTGTTGGAAGTTCACGGTATTTTTAACATTATGATTTTAACGGTAGGCTTTTAATTTTTTTTCAATTGCACTGAATCAACGCTGATTGTATTAACATTCTCACAGTACAATTGAATTAAACCAGACCGTGTGATTTTCGTATTATATTAAGAAGAAAATACACAGTTACTGTGTTACAATAACATTTCAAATAGATTATCACAAAGCGCCATTACTACTAATAAGCAATAAGTCAGATTCAACAACGGTATAAATTTTACCGTGATAAAGTTCTAAAACTGGAAGTGTTATTATTATAACGTTGAAAATCTTTCATGAATTCGGTATTATTCTTTAGAAAACTTTAATTAAAAACAACAATAGTTTGGCGATAGAATTTAAAAAAAAATCATTAACTAATTCACATTATAAATAATTGGTACAGTTAAAGCTACTTCAAATTTGGTTTATAAGTATACAATATAAGAGATGACCTCGTTAAAATTACGAAAAAAAATCCTTGCAAATAACAATAATTGACACTGAGTTTACATATAGTGGAGATATATATGATTTACGTTCGCAGCGGACATTCTTTAAGTATACCTTGAGGATGTAGAGAGATGAAACTTAGATTGTATCAAATCATAAGTATTAATTTTTACTTAAATGTGTGCGAAATACTACTCAATCGTATATGGAGAGACTTCATTAACTCGTACAAGCGACCCAATTTTTCACAATATTGTAACGCAAGGAAAAGAAAACTTAGAAGAAAATGATAGTTTTCTACGGGGATAGATAGATCGCAGATAAGAGATTATGCTTGTAGATACCACCAAAAAACAAAAAAATATGAATGACTTTTTTTTAACACCATGTTTGGTCCCAAAGTGAAGCATGTGGATCTATAAAGTGTGAAGATACATATTCCGAAATTGGAGTATAAGGATCTCCGCAATGTGAAGACGTCATGGCAGATTATTTTTCACGAGAATTGTTTCTCAGATAATTGGTCAACTCAGTGGAGGGCATTCAGTCGTGCAGTTCTGGATTTTAATGAATCCGAGATGTGCGGGAATCGAGACCGCATTCTCCGGATTGCTAGGCGCGCACGCTAATCTGTTGGCTACCGGGGCATACTCGTATAGTCTGAATAAAATACCAGGGTAATGAATTATAACTTATTCTTTCAAGTGAGTTAATGACGAATGGTCAAACGGTTTCATATAGACTGTCGGATAAATCATGTATGACACTAAAAATATTTAGCTGTGAGCGGTCAGTTGATTTAGTAAAATTATTATTAGCAACATTAGAAGATGTTATACTGACAATTATATTTTAAATGTATGCAAATCAAGCCGAGGTTCACAGCAATTTGTAGTAATTGTGTATGGGAAGGAGAGCTATTGCGACGCTAGTGAGCTAATCTGCGAACAAATGTGCCCCAAGAAAGTGTAGCAGGCGCCAGTCAGCTAGACACAGACGGAAAGAGAAATTTCGGATTCTCCGTCTGAATTAAGCACGAATAACATTTTGCCAATTAAAATAATACGCATATTGTTTTGTTAACGACTGAAATCAATCTAACTCAGTTTCTAATTATGATTTGAGATATTGAGTAATAAAAACATTATAGATAGAACGCAATAATTTTACTGTTTTCAAATAAAGATAGAACCAATATTGTTAATATTAACCGAAGACGGGAAAGATATCATTAAATTACAGATACAAATTTCCTAATTCTCTGCTGCGATAAAAACCATTATACAATCACAAACGGTATATACATATAGGACATTGAAAAACGCGCTCTAAATTATACGGTAAATAATTTAAATAGTCGATTCTATCCCATGCCGCATTTAAGCGTCTGGTAGAGATCGGTTAATCTAGATACGAAAGTGTGCGGTGGCTTAACTCCATATGATTTTTTTAAAAGTTTTCCGTCCAAAGCTCAGATACAAGACACGAGCCAAAACTAACGACCGATCCTCATAAAAAAATCTCTGGGGAAATCGTGCTTATTGTAAAGATAATAAATATGCATCGCACTGGAGTGGAATGGTGATTTATCTCATATTTATATTTATGGCGCACGGTAACACGGATTTCCTATTCGATCTACGCTCCAATTATTAATTTTAGAGCAATGAAAGCGGAATTAATTATTTCGGTATTCTCTCTTTCAATAAATATGATTAATAGAAGCGTAAAAAGTACGCTTAATTTATTTATCTCTTCGGGAACTTTCATTTTCTTTTATTAATAGCGTTATTAGTATGCATACCAATCATAACGTGAGAAATGTAGAACTAAAACTGTTGATAAAGATCTATTTATGTTGTACACATGGATACAACATATTGTATTAGTACAATATCATCTATTAATTTAACTATCACCATGGCATATAACAAATTGATGTTCTTTTAATAATTAAAGTCGCAAATACTGTGGAATACTGATGCACTATTCACTGATTTAGAAAAACCTAAATAAATGATCTCGTTGTAAAGTTTTTTTGACGGGATTTCAAACAGTTTAAGGAGTGTAAAAAAGTGCAATGTTTTGGAAATTTTATATTTAAGTAAATAATAATTATTATTTATCATACACTTGGATTTATTATTTGGATTGAACAGAGTGTTCAAGTGAAGAGTAATTATGTAGATTTAATATAAGATGTAGAATTCATATTGTGGAAACATTAATTCATACAGATTCCTTGAATTAAATTTGAAAAACATGATTTAATATAATAATACATATAGCATTATGCACGCATGTTAACAATTTTTCGTGTAAGCAAAAATGCAAAGAAACACGACGACACTCAACGGAGGGGTCATATTCGAGAATCTCGACCTATCGCTTCTCGGCAATTTCGAATTCGAAGTCGCGCATTCCACCTCAATTGTATTCGCATCCCGCGGGAAAAGTTTTCGTATTAAATCGCATTCAGCCGCAAGTATTTTAATTTGTTGGGGCGTCGGCGTCGCGGCGCGAACTTTTTACGAGCGCTTTGCTGCAGCGGGAAAGCTTTCTGATGCAAATCCGGGAAAGTTCCATTATGCGGTTCGCGCCATTTTGTGCATCGCGACTTGATTGTCATATTTAGATTATGCACAATTTATCCACATTACAAGTTCATTTATACATGTGTTTCAGGCTAACATTTTTGATCGCCAGCCTTCTCGTAGATAAAATTAGCACACTTATTTATAATTTTGATATATCCGTATATATCAGATTTCTATTAAATCAACTAGGTTGTTACTTTTTATCGTAATAAATTCGCATTTAATTAAATGCGTCGGAACAGGAAGACACATACATCATATAAAATATAAGTAGCAGCCAGCGATTAATAGAAATGTACAGATTTTTAACAGGTTTGAGTTATTAATCAATTTCAAACATTTGATATGATTTTTATATTTAAAAACATCCGCTGATAGGGTCGTTTGTTTCTATGAACTTTTTAAGTGAATATATCTCGAAACAACAAATGTTTTTAAGCGTGTAGGAAGATCACGAGTGTCCGGCTAACGCATACAGAGCAGCCTTCAGGAGCAGTCCAAATCGATAAATCTATAATAAATAAAAAAGAGTAGCTCGGGATACATTAAAGTGGGCGAACAACTGAACCGTAACGCCACAAAACGCACGTAATTGTTAAAACGCCAACCGCGTGCGTGTCTCATCTCACTCACATTGAATGATCGACATTGGAAAGACTTGCATTATTATAAAACATGTTTCCATCGACGACGAAATAATGAAACTGTGAGCGATTTACGTGACTGGTCATTGCTTTCCACTCTTTACAGAATTGACGCCATCATCAAAAAATAACTAAAACTTCTTAAAGATGTTTTCATATATACCATGGATATTCTTATAATGACGAGTAAAGTACAAATAAAATAATTTATAATACATATTACAATTTGAAAGATATTGTGATGCGTCCTTGAAATAGTTATTTTTATACATTTATAGTTCCAGAAGGAGCATCTTTTACACGGATACTGTGATGTATACTAGAAAAGCAATTTCTTAAAATATATTGATTGTTATAGAAAACAAACGGCGGAATATTGTGAAGAAGTAAAGTAATATGACCCCATATCAAATAGAATGTATTTCAATATATTTTTTGATGTTATCTAATAATCAACGATGATGCTTTAAGATTGAGAAACCATTTTCACAAGAGAACAGTGTTGCAAAAAAACGCCTGATTGACAAACAAAATAACTGCCAGGATTAATCGGTCACACCACTAGTAATGGTTGATTTCATAGAATTCGTTATTTATTACATCGAGTTGAAATTGAGGTGATAGAAAAACATTTTACGTAAGAAGCAACGTAGATGGTAAATGAAAATAAAACTAGCATCTAATGTCAGTCGGTAATTTTTTTGCTTAGGTTTGACCCAAATGACAAAAGTACAATGTTTTATTGCTCTCGGCTAAAAGGATACAAAGCTAAAACTCCCCGGCTAAGTTCATGGGCGGCGGTTTCAAACTTTTAAAACTACATTAAAACATTGAGTGAAAAGGCATGCTCTGTTCACCAGCAAAATGAGCAAAAAACTTCACGTCATCGATTTTTTTAAACGCCTAACGCTCCTCGCACGCCTCGGCATGGTTTTCGATTAAAACGAGTGTCGAAAATAATGTTTACATGTCGCTTTTGTTATTTGAGTGACACTCTGTCGTGTGTTTACACAATGCCTTGATAGGGGCAAACTGTCAATAGGACGGGGGGGGGGGGGGGGGAATATTTGGATGAT
>JAGVSQ010000712.1:14963-35481 GCA_022683975.1 Rhyacophila evoluta
ATTGCTTTAAATTATAGAACATTAGCGGGTTTTCGCCGAAAATTTGCATTAGATGATGATGATGCGGGCTAAATTAATGAAAGCTGCCCCAAAAACAAGGCGTTTACTCAAAAGTTTGCCCGCGTTGGAGCAGTTTTGCACCGGCAGAGCTTTTTAAAAAGTATCTAAAATGTTTGCTTAAGAGTCTTAAGATGTATAAAGCTTTCAAGAAGTGCTTGTGAAACTTTTTCACCAAAAGTTAAATTTATATGATTTTTACCAAAGAAATAATTGATGGATTTACGATTTACGAATGCTACATAATATGTCATAAGCAATTCGTTTCTGAGATAATTAAGTCAAAATTTTCATCCTTAATAAAACGAAGTTATTGATTTATTGACCTGTTTAGTATATGAGTACAGTATGAGAACAGAATTGATGTAAAAATACATAAACCTGTTAATGAATACGCTTTTTTGGTTAAAATTGTACGATAAATATAAAACAAAACAACTGCAAAACATTTCCCATCGACTGAGAAAGCCTGATGGAAAATGATGAACAATAAAGTATCGTAATAGAATCAACCAACATGTGGACATTTTCGTATAGGAAACATACTTCTATACATTAACGTGAACATATTTTTAGCATTATTATAAATATAAAAAGTTTTCATCCATATCCGTTTATAGGTTTGAAACGGATGTCGATATTGTATAATATTAACTTTATTTGAGAAAAAAACAATACGCCCGATCCAGAGGGAATCGCTCCGTGTGTATATAACTAAATGCCAAGAACGACGCAATGAGAGTAAACTTTTGTATAAAAACGATAGATGGTGTAATTTCCCCATTTATTATCTCTGGTAGAAAGTTCACCAAAGTCCGGCCGTGATCAGGAATGGGGGAAAGTTCAATCAATCAATCACTTTACTCCGCTTCAGTTGACTTCAGTCTACTTCTATTTCTACGCTGGTGGCGCCGCAAAAAACAGAATGCCTCTATGTTTTCACACAGAGAGAGATTACTTACTATGTATGCATTATAGATACTTAATTATATTCTACAAACAACAATGAAACAGATACAAGCACACTACTCGGTTACCCACTTTGTGTAACTCAAGTAAAAAATAAACACTTTTAAAATATTCATTTAAAAATTACTGGACAGTAAATTTGTATTATAATCCAAGTCAATTAATTCAAGAAAGACTACGTCCTGATCATCTTATAAAGAGAAATAGCGTTCCCGAAGCTGTGTAAGTTTTAATTACACAATGGATTCACGACACTGATCAAAAAGCTTCTGATTTTTTATCGTTAAATATGATTTTTAAGTCAATTAGCTCAACAATTATAATAGTATATAAAGAAATAAGTTTATTAACTACGAATAACGTTGTTTTTGTGATTTGTTTTAAAATATACATTATTTATCGTATGATGTGAAAAATACTATAACATTCTTTACAGTATTTTTCGAGTATTCAAGAAAAAAAAACAATTAAATACATACATATATATATTGTAACTCACCATATTTGATAAATCGGTTTGGGCTGGGATCTGGGTTCCATGCTACTGTTTTGTGTGCCAAGAAGATCAGAGCTGCCAATAGGGTGAGGGCTGATACGTAAGCAGAGGCGGGGATTACTGAGGGCGCCATCTTTAGCCTTTCAACTACTCGCCGTCGTCAACATCTTCTACTCACGATATCATCCTCACGTTCTGTGCGTTTCGAAAGCATCTTCCTGTAATGGTAAAATGTTAAAAATTACTAAGTAATATTTTTATATACAAACAACAAAGTGTAAAAAAATACAAGGTGATTTGATGTAAATGTATAAAAAAAAAACAACTAAGACGCATATAATTTTAAAATATGAATAGGCATTCATATTTTTACGTTTTACCTTTCAAGATTTTCAGGTTTTAAATAATATAGATATATTTATTGTATAGACATAATTATGATATAATACATAATTTTCAGATGATAAATAAATTCCGTACTATTTATTTGAGTACAGGCTTCATAAATATAATTATAGAAAAATAGCACGAATACGATTAAATGATAAAATCATATCAATTGAGTATTGAAATTAATCTCTAATGGATCAGTCTGACAATGAATCAATAAATGACGGAAATTATCAGAAGTGGATTTCTGCACTAATTTCTTGAAATGTTTAGAATGAATGATTGAAAAAATTAAAGTAATTTGAATTAAAAAAAATCGCAACATTATTTCTTTGGTATTTAAATATGCATCTAATGTAAAAAAAAGTTTTCAATAGTATTCATAAAAAATATAGCAATTGTCGATAATGCTTTTTCTAATATAGTATAGAACAGAACATTTATTTATACAATAATTCTCGGTTGGTGACAAATACCACAGTAATTGCTTTTTGTAAAAATCTCACTCTTTCAAATAGTTGAGATGCGAAGAGAAAAAATGTTGGCTTAACGGACTGTGTCAGAGATGCGACAAAAACTCGAATCATCGCCGATTCAAGTTTACACAAATAACGGTAAAAACCTCGCGACGCTAATCAAAAATCAAGACGACAAAACATATAGATAGACAATAATATATTAAAAAAAAAAATGGCCACTCCAAAGAATATTCAATGGCAAACAAACATAATAAGTGGACGACGTATATACCGTTATCGTGACTTACCTGTCGAATTTGCATATTCAATATTCACGTAGAGAAATGTTTCTTAATATTATGAATATGTTGAACAGTTCCTAGATATATAAAATACACAACTTGAACATGTGAAGATGAAATGGGCTTAGTAATAATACGTACCCACGTTTTGTTTCGAGGTTAAGTACATTTTTTAATATATCTAATTTGAATATGGAACAAAAAATATCTATACCGTGATGAAGTTGTTCCTTCGTATTGATAGACACTCGATTGAGACTCGTGAATTGAAACGTTGTAAGAAATTCATTTCCAAGTTGATGTTTTACATACTTACACGATGCCTGTCTGGTTTTGGTCGTATTACCGTTAGAACGCAAATGTCTTTTTGGAAGTTCATTAACATGTAAAGGAAAGTGGACAATACATGTATAACTTAAATACAATTTTATTTACGCGGTTCACGCCTTATGCAATATTTAACTATGGTATTCTATAATCATGTTGACATGTTGCTGTTACATATTCAAAAATAAAATGTTTTAGGACGTGTAGTGCATGTGAATGTGTAGAAATATCATTTAATATGAGCATTTTGATATTAATTATTATTACAATGATAAAAAAATAAATAATAATCAAGCATGTTTGAAAAAGTTTCTTAATTATTTACATGGCTCGATTCATTTTTTAAATAATGTAATATATCCTCTTTGATATAACCGCACAGATTTAAAAAGCTGGTGAATTTAATAGTAGATTATCTGAATTATTTTGTATTCATGGTATTATCTTCCATTTTCTAATACTTTAACTGAAACTATAAACCTATCACCGTTGTAATAACTAACACAAAATTGAAAACGATACACCGGACTCTCTTTTTATTTTACACGATAGATATGTTCCACACAAACCGTGTAAAAAAGTATGCACATGAAAATAATGGTGAATTTCATAAAAAATAATGAATACCAAGAAAGAAAATTCATTATTGTTTATTGTATTCAAATTTTACTAAAAAAATATTTTCGAAATAGAAATCAGACAATAAACGAACCCGTTTTCGCATATTTCGCACGACAACGCTTTCATCACTTTTTCCGGTTTACTGGATTTAAAAAAAAAATATGGAGATACATGCTACAGCACCGTGTTATTTTGAAGCCATGTAAAAAAAACACCGCATAAAAAGAAGATTTTATAATTGTACTGTACTATTGTTTTTACTAAAATAGAAAAACATTTTTCTGAAATTAACCAACGAGTCGTCAATAAGGTCTTATTAATTTTACTATAATAATGTATGCATGCAGGAATAAGATACTTTTATAGCTACAACTAGAAACAAAACAATACACCATTGGTTTAGGAGTCCAAACGATACCGCCGTATAGCATAGTTTTCAGTTTATACTATAGCTTAGAGTGGGACATAGTTATAGTTATTCATAAGTATTTTAATATAGAATCATTTGTCGTAGAACATATTCAAATGTAAGCTTCTGATCGAAAGAGGTGAACGGTCAAACATCATATGGAAGCTTACGGTATATTAATATGCATAACATAGCGGGTTAAGTATAGTTAATAAATACGATTAATCTTTAAAGAAGCTATTTTTATTCCGTTTATACATTTCCAATTAACTAAAGTACCGTACAATAATAATTCCGCTTTTGATTAATTGTCGTTAAAGATTCCGGTTAACATCTCAGCAACGGTTGTTCGTGTACTATGTCGGATTAAACCATTTAAGATAAATAACAATGCACGTAAAATATGAAAATTTTGTGTCGATAAAAAGATAGAAGATTAATTAGTGGCGAAGTAGGTTTGCGAGATGTGACCTCTGTCATAAAAATTAAGCGGAAGATTCATAGATATTGTTGTGTTTACTCAGATATTTGTGGTATTTCAAAAGGTCAATGATTAGACTGTATTTAATACAATAATTAAATTTCACAGTTATTTAAGATACAACTATTAAGCAAAAAAATATATGATAATTGATAAATAAAAGTATACAATATATTTTTTGATTCTATGATATTGATGAATGAATTTTAATGTTGAATTATACCCTAAATATTGTATCTCAACAGCTATGAAAAATGTAAAGAAAAACTATTTTCAAATAACATTAGGTCCTCCATCACACGAAATCGAACTGACACTTTCATTGAAGAAACATTAAAAATGCTAAATGTCACGTATGGCACGATTCACAAACTGTAAAACAAAACCAAAAAACTACTGAGACTCGTAGGATTAATAGGATGAAACATGCTGTCAAATGAGTCTTCATAATGATTAGAGATTGTACTCAAGAATTGTCGTCTCGAGACGTCGAAAGACTCCCGGAGAAATTTCAAAAACTTCTAATTTTTGTTTCTCAATTAATTGTTTGAGAATCTCGATATTTTTCACTTATTTGATACATTGGAAATTAGGCGTTGTTAATTTGATTAGATAATATAACACTCTAAAAACATTTCGGAATTCAGAAGTAGACAAACCAATAACATTAGATTTAGTGAATGCTCTGAAAACTATTACAATAGCAGTAAAAGCTCTAAGCCAACAAGATGCTAAACTATTAAGCGCAGATGGTATATTAAAGCTTTTATCTATTGCTATCAATGTTGGTAATAGAGAAATAATCAAAACACTTCTAAATGAAACAAAAAAAGAAATTTTCCAAAGACGAGATGTGACGTTAGTTTCATTGTTGATCTTTTTGCACAACCCAAATTGTTTTCAGTTGGACGAATCCCGAAATTTCTTTTCTTTGAGTTCAAAGGGGAAAAATATTTTTTTTTCTCAAATATAAATTGTGATTCATGGTATATGTTTATAAATATCATATAATTTTTTGCTGCATTCTTTTTCGTGTATTTTTTGTGAAACATTATGAAAAAATAATAATCTGCGACATTCCTACTAAATTTAGAAAATTGAATTAAAAAATTAAAAAAATAAGTGGATAACATTCTGTAATTATCCAGCTTTACAAAATTGCTAAAAAGAGATTTTGCAATCTCGACAATTTAATAAAGTCAAGAATTCACAATCACTAATAATGACCAGCTCACACAGCGTACAGTCCATTTAATCGAACCATCTTAGATAGTTGGGCAAAGGACGAGTCATGGCGAGATAAATAATGACACTCGGTAAGTCGTAACTCAAACCATGGATATTGCTGAGTTGGATTTAAAAAAAACATTGGGTGCCTAATATGCGAGAATCAACATAGGGAAAAGAAGGATTGCGTTAGATGGGAAGAAGCCACATAGGTTACTAGCGCCGCCAGGTAGAATAATTATCATGCTTATGACCTATTAATATATAATTGTGGTCAGCATATTAATCGTATTCAGATATTTTTTTGTTTATTCGACAAGGCTTAACAGAATACTGAACAATAAAAATATTGCTGTTTAACAATCGGCCGCAACTTTCAATCAAGATAACAACAAAAACTTAAAATACACACAGCTCAATTTGAGAACAGTTTGATGATTCGTTATTGAAAATCTATGTCGCTAATGCGAAAAACTTTCGAACGAAAATAAACGAAGATATTAAAAAGTCATCTGCCTTAATTGACATAATAGTTTATATTTAAAATTTCACCTATGATCTCTGACCGTATTAGTTTTTAGGCGCCTCGCAACGCAGCTGGTTTGTGAAAGTTTTAGAAATATTAATTCGTTTGTGTAAAATAACAATCGTTGCATAAATTTAGGTATTTAACAATATATTTATATTTTGCAAAATCGAATTTCAAGTTATGCAACGGTAACAAGAAAATACAAAGTAAAATATCACTGATGAGTAATATTTTAATACAAACCGATTTAATGCAGTGTGGTATTTATTGTTTCGATATTGAAAGAATGCAATCAATAAAAGTGTTGTACAAATACAATCATTTGTCAAGTCTCTTTAATGTATTTTGGCGCACATTTAGGTTGCATATTACTTTAAAGTTATTTTTTGTAACAAGTCAATACATAGTAAAATACTATCTTGACAATGTATCAAAATGCTAAAGGAAACGTGCCGGGATGCAATAAGCGTGGATTTTCACAATGGTCTTGTAGGAGCGATTCTTCGATTTCGGTGTTCAGTTATTACGTTATTGTTATAAACCTAGTTACTTTTTTTATAGCACTACCTTAGATGAATCACTGGAGAATGATAGAAAAAAATACGACGTGGACATTCGATAAGCGTGATCGGTACGGAACTATTGTGTGTGATTGTTAATTATATGGGCGTACAATTATAATATGCTCCATTCTACCATATCACAGAAATGATTTTTTATAATCATGGTACGCTGACTATACAATCCGATGAACATCGTCTAATTTTGTTCAATAATTTAATCAAAATACATTACACTCGTTTCACATTTATTCATGTGATAGCAAAACTTTGCTGTGGGTTCCGTTCACGTATTTTTGCGTGATTAAAATTACCTAAATTTAGGTTGAAAAAATGTGCGATCGCGATATAAGTTTAAAATATTAGCGATAGATGGCATTACGCTTGTATATAATTATTGGTTGTGTTTTACATGACTAATTTAGTGCAACGCAGTGTGTTAAAACATTAATGATGAAAAAGTGATTATATTACAAACATGTTACTACCACGTATCTTATAAATCTTAGAGAATACATAATTTTTTTTGAAATAAACATGGACTACGTGTCTAGAGTGTTATGACGGTAGAAACAAATATACAGCTGAATCGATTTTCGTTTTAATACTCCATCATTCACAGAAACGCTAAGCATGTCTTATTTGCCAATATTCGCTTCATATGATGCACGTAATAAGGAGACGTCCAGGCCACTTATACGATCCGAGATTGGATCACGCATAGCCACGCTCTAAATCCTTACTTCCCATTGCAATTCTTCGCTAAAGAACAATAAAATTCCGATATATCATATAACTTTCAGATCAGTCTAACTACAGTATCTATCTATCTATCTAAAGAAGCCAAGTTATCAATTTGTTTTTATTTTATTAAAATACGTACGAAATGCAACTCTGAATTAAGTTGATGACCTTTTCAATGTTTTTCAATTAATAAAGATCGAATAGTCATTTCTAAAAGTTTTTTCTTTGACCTTCTTGGAACTTTTACTAAAGAGAGATTCATTGAATACATTATTTTACGGCACACTTCGTAAAACAGACTCGACAGCTGTTATTTTCTTTTATTTCATCATCTTCATGCAAGCTTTATACATAATTTTATTTGAATTAATCACTATATACAATAAATATATATACTCTTATATATTAAAAGAATTCAATCCACAACGAAGCACTACGTGTTTGAAGAATAAAAAAGTTTTATGGAGTCAATCGTAAAACGTCATAAATATATTAAATAAACTTCGTGACTGCAAAAAAAATACGAGTAGGTACTATAGTGAAAACACAGGCGTATAATACATACATGATGATTTTAAAGATAAATATTTAATAGAAAATAGAGGAAAAAATAGAAATCTTCAAATTGAGTGTCTTTTCCCGAGAAAAACTGAATTGCCAAAGTACTCAGATGATAACTCGCAAAGAAGCGATTTCATTGCAGGGGTAAAAAATGTTTCTCATTTTTTACGTATAAAATAAAATGTTGCAGTGATATCTGCTTTCGTCAAAATAATATATTCGATTAAATACGATGTTTGGATGATTACGAAAAAGGAACGATTATTATAGCACAATATTTAATATGAAATAAAACATAGAACTGCGCTTCTTTGAAAATAGTCAATTCGAGTTTATGCCTTGAAATAGGATTCACTCGAGAGAATTTTTTTGTACATATTTGGGTTACTAATAAAAACTTATATTCAATTTTAATTATACTCCGATAGTTTTGATATTGTTGTCACACATAAATTCACATTTAAATATATCTATTCAATCAATGTTAAGTTATCATAAAAAACGACATTTATGAAGATCGATGGAGGTTTTCATGAAACACAAAATAAATTATTGAAACAAAATGGAACACATTAAAATATAGAGGAAACCTCTGGTAAATACATTTATTAACATTATAAGCATGTTTACTTTACTTCGGTTGAGGCGAATTTTTCAAATTAAATTTGTTTTTACATTATAATTACATTTAATTAATTGATATTTAACGCTGGTGACACTGGTTTTTCGGAAGACACGAGCAAAAACTGGTGAGAAAGACGTTTTTTTCCTTACTATGTTTTTCCCGGATCCTAGTGTGGATTATGCATGTGCATATTTTATATCGTGCCTATTACGAACGTGCACAAGTAGCAAACCGACATAAAATGTCGGTATTTTAAATTGCGGTTTCACAAATTAGCTGCGTTCGCAGGCTTCGCATGTTGGATAAGCCGTGGAATTGCTTTATCTACCCCTGATCTAGTGAGCCGTTGACGCAAAGCCGGCTGCGTGGATAAATACCAAGAAAAGACGCCGCAGAACACTTTTTATTTGTCTCATAAAGAATAAAATGTCTCCACTCGCAGATTTATTACTGCCAAGTCCAAAAGCAGACGTCTCGGGGAAACGGACTAGTTACGAGTCTAACAAGGATCTCTCAAATATACTCAGAGAAAAGTAAGTACAGGGTGTATATGAAAAATTGCAAAGTACATAATCTTTTTTTGACAGTCATCTCGGATTCCAAACTATTAAAAACGATATTTTTTTCATACATAATATCTTTCTTTGTAAAAGATTTATTTCAAATTATCATTTTTATTTCACAATTAAAAACAGCCGCACCAATCAAAAATTAATTATTCAATGTATTGCTTGCTTTCGTAATTTAGAAACAAAACTGTTGTAACAACAGCTGATGAGAGATCACAATAAAACTAAGCGGGAAGAAATACAAAATAATAGTCGAGCCGATTACATTGGACGACAGATATACTGTTCGCCGCTGCAACGTACAAAAAATTCAGTTTAATTTTATATTACCATGATTTTGGTATTTTTTGAGACTATGAATTATAATTTTATGACACTGTTATGACAGATGTTTTATATAAATTATATATAACGTAAAAACATTCAGTAATTTTATATTTTTACAAAGAAATCTAAACTTAGTGTGTAGCTTGTATCTGTGGTCTTTTGAAATAACTCCGTGGAAAAGTAAGGCCGAAAGTATGTGGTTAAATTTGTAAGAACATAAAATATTGTTTTTTTTCCAGTTAAATTGTGGACGATACTAATTATTTTAACACTCCCTGGTAACGAAATATGCGTCTGCAAATGAACAAAGGAGACAGATGAAAAACTACGTCACTGAAAGAACAGGATAAGTTAAATTATCGGGAAATGGTTTATTGCAATTTTCTTTTCTCCGGCCATAATACCTCTGAATGGACTTATTCTTCATAAAACGGTTCAGGTCTGGTGCTATTATAAGTAATCCAAAAAAACTCAAGGCAGTTAATGGAGAATAATGATTTTATATCATCAAAACTTTTGAAGACGTTTAGCGTTGTTCGCGACGAAATATTTTACGAGTATTGAACAGGAAATCTTAACAATAGATATTTTAATCGAAAATATGGATATTATATATATATATATATATATACATACATTGTTTGTAGATTGACCTGTTTCCAATAACAACTTCATTATGAGAAAAAATTAATGGGTGTGATAACATTAAGAGGCGTTTTCTTTACGATTATGTCGAGAAAAGTACAAGCAGTACAAAAATATTTTTTTTGAAAAAATACATAATACTCTCGAAATTCGAAAGCTGCCAGTATAAAAATTAAGTATAATGCATCACTTTTAAAAAAATCGATCAGCTATTAATTATTGGTCACATATTTGTAAATATAATATACTTATGTGATATAATATGGGTATATAATTATAAATAATTTCTGTTGGCATAAATTCAATAAAGGTGCAAAGTAGCATATGCTTACGAAAGTTATTTAGTTAAGCTGAAATTTTAATTTTTTTAAGAGAGGATGAATTACAAAAATAATTGAAGAAGAAAAAATGCCACAAAGCCCGTAGAAAAACTCGTTTGATAGATGAGATCCTTACATTGGCTTATTCATTATTAAAATCATTACGAGGCGCCATCTGGCACTACGAATTTTCGCCCATATAATTTATAACACTATACAACGTAATGTAAAAATTACATCGCTCTATTTTCATTAAATATTTCATCATGACACGTCGGTTTTACATTAATCCCGATGTTACGTATGAACTATTATCATGCAAAACGCTTTAACTATAAATCCTAAAGTTGTTTGTGTAAAATGAAGACATGATCAGCAATTACACGAAAAGCGAAAGGAGGGCAGAAATCAATGTAGCATTGTTTGATTCATGTTAGGCATTGCCGATCCATTTATTCAAATATGGCTCAAATAAGATATCCATAAATCAATCATTCGCATGGAACCATAAAATTCTCAGGTCACGATTTTCGACAAACGGACCCATTTCAAAAAGTGAAAATAAGAGCTTCTCGCAAGTACAATCTACAAAAACATAACATTTTATTATAAAAGGTAAAATGAAAACGCCATAAATTGTCTCATTTCAAATAATATAAATTAAATATGCGATTATACATAAATATATTAACATATAACCGTGACTAAGAAAAAAGTAAAACTATTTTGAATTTTTGATTTCTCATGACATTGTACTTTTTAGCGGTATCAATTGAGATTTAAGAAAACATGAGCAAGTATCATCACGCCACTTTTGTATACTCGGGGCATCAATATATTTTCCGTTACCGATGTGCTATTATCTTGTATAAGTACGAATCATTAAACGGGCATCTTCAATTTGTCATCTATGATTGTATCTAGTTAAATGTTCAGATTTAGTAGTGGTTATTCCATTAATTATTACATATTGCACTGAAAGACATTAATAAAATTAATTATTTTTCTTAGATAATTCATAATGACGTAAAACTGAGCATGCTATATGCCAAGGTATTGAAGCAATAATCTTGAAATAGTGTTGTAATGTTAGTTTACACGGCGTGTAATAAAAGCTGATAATGTGAAATTTTAGTGTGATTCGTTGCGGCAATTTGGTGTTTGAGGCAAAAACAATTCCAGACAACATAACGCCGCTCATTTTGAAATTAACGACATGTTTGATCGATCGGGAGCGAAATGTTATTGCTATAACTGCTTTGTCTAGACATAGCGCTTTGTAATGAGCGCATAAAGTTTTCTTGCCAAACTCACGTTGGGAAAACACTTTTCCCTGATTGCCCAATGCTCGGAGGTTGCAAAAGGTCAAGTTCAGGAAATACAGTTGATACAGTTATTTTTGATGTTCACTTAAACTGCGTTAAAATTGCTCGAGATGTAAAATGAAATAATCAAAAGAAAATCTTCTTAAATTTAAGAAGACCAGTGTAATTAACGAATGAAATTAATCTTTTCCTTAATGTTCTACACAGCGCATATCATATGGAGCATCGCAAGGAATTAAGTGCATACTATTAAGTCCCCAAGGAAACTCTGGGTCCGTACTCGCAATGCGATAAGACGTGCTTAAAGGAGGAAATAAAGGAACTCAAAGTACCGTTTCAAATTAGTCGGAAGTAAGTAATTGTCATTCGTGATGTTTTATCACATAAGAATGCATTGAATGGTGAAAGTTCACATACAAATCGACCTTGTAAGCTTGAAAACAAAATACCTTCTTCTTAGACATGGGTGACACAAAATTAATAACATGCAAGAGTGAAAATTTAATTGCCAATGTCACATTTTGATACATTAAATACTATATTGACGTGATCATACGAAAATCGAGTACTTATATAGAATAAATAAATATTATGCCATAGATATGACGTAAACGTGAGACAGTATAAAACAAACTAAACAAACGGTATGACAGATCGGATGACCCGGTCGAGAAGGCACCACGATCAGCCCACGCCGAACACCACGCGGTCTATCGTTCCGAAGAGATCACACTTACAGACTCACAGCGCGGTAACATCTCACGACTAGGTCATGGAAACATTAACAACCGGCTACCACGGTAATAAAATAATACCCATGGACTGATGGGTAGGAAATGCGGCGTGAATGCGAATAATATATTATATAAAGAAGATGAGCATGGGATAGTAAGATTTACAACGTTGAGCCGTTTGCTGTAACTGGGTGATTATACATTGAATATATCATAGCTAAAAAGATTCATCAAATTTAAAAAATCCGTTTTTAAAAATTTGCCAAAACTGGCTTCCAACAAGATGAATAAATAATATGACATGGATTTATTCGAATCAAATACTGAGCCCATCGGATTTTTAAAACAAATTAATTAACCTGTGACTACATTTCGTTAAATACTTAGGAAATAAAGCTATAATTTCTTAAGTAAATATCGACAAGCTACTTTAAAAAATGACCACTATTTTTTATAAAATTATTTTTGTTATATTCAGTAATGTCTTTATGTTTTGGGTATACGATATAATCACACATTTTGATGAATTTATCAATTGAGAGTAATAACAAAAGCGTTTACTTGTACTTGATTGCTTTCTTACCAATTTCATTAAAATATAAAGTTTCATTACACTGCTAGTGAAGATTCAAGATCGAAAACTTTTACAATGCTTTAATATATAATATATATAAAAATGCACCGTAACTCCATACATATAATGATCGTTATTTCTTCCTGTTATCGCATCGCTTTTTTAAAAAAAGTAGCACTTAAGGCCACAGTTTAGTTAGCTTTTTATTTCGACGCCGACGTTTCAAAAAATAGCCAACTAAAAACTTATAATGAATGTTTCATGCGCCGTCGTTTCGAAGTGTTGAGCGGTATGGTAATCATATCGCGTGAATGAAAAACAGCCCTCGCCAGAGTGAGGGATGACAGCGAAAAGGCGCGGCGGATCAAACTCAAGCGAATGCCTAATGCTTCACTGGTAAGTTATTAAGGCCAACAATAACAATTTATTTATATAGCTCATCATGATTTAATAACGTGACGAAAGTCTTCAATACCTACCTACAAACTGAAGGCAAACAAATTATATGAATTTTTATATATTAAATAATAATAAAAATATTATTAAACGTCAATTATCGCAAGTATACTCGAACGCCATTTGTTAAAATACAAATTGAGTAATAAATTTAAAAAAATATAGAATGGTTTTATTTGACTTGTGGTAAGAAAAAGTCACATACCAACACGACCAGCATTCACGAGTACATGTATAAAAATATGTTGAAAACTTTATGAAATATTTATTGATATACAATGTAGATGTTTTCAATCTATTTAAATATACAACTCGTGTAGATTACCGCATACCTCTTTATTATATAATACGTTTATAAGCATATATGAATGTATTCTTGTATATTATTTGTATGCAAATTGCAAAGGGCTTAAAATTCACGCACCTCATGATTCATAAACATAATTAAAATATGCAAAATAATATGGTAAAAGTACGAATTTAGGTAACAAATTTGCTTCTAATTTAAAAACGATTTCAAAAACCGGAATTGTATATTAAATGGCTTAAGTTATTTCTGACAGATTCTACGTAGTAATGTTTTTTATACCATGTACGCACCGAAAGTTACAGCGCAATGTAAAGATATATGTTGACTCGGCTGTCAAGCAATTGCTCAACCCAATGAATATCAAGTCCTGCGTTTTCGGATTTTAAAAAATCTCGCAGTTGTGGAAAATGAGCCCGCAGTCTCCAGATGCAAGGTGGGAACGCTGACCTCTACGCTATCCGAGTTTTATAAAGTTGGTATTCTGTATATGTACAATATACACAAAATATATGTATGGCACTTCAGTGCAATTTGACTGTAATAAAAAAAAACATTTCATAGTCGACTTGCGTGACTGAAAGTGGATCCCATTTCTTGTCTGCGTCCGTTTCAGTCTTTGCATGATTGTACATTTTTTACAACGATGAAAAGAAAATTAATTCAAATTGTTCATTATACCTACATGCTTTGCACAACACGTAAGTACGTTCACTTAGTTACTTCAATTAAATTTGAATTGAGAACAATACTTTTTCATTTTAAATTTAGGTCTGCACAACCTACTTTTGGTGTAATTTGACGTAGGCACATAATAAACTTTAAAGGTGATTTCCTTACTAATAAAATTGGAGTTACGGGTGCTATTATAATAATAACATTATTGTATTTCATTTTAAATTTGAATATGGAACAGTGAAAAATAAAACTTTTATAAATAAAATTTAGGTATTTTTGAGCATTTCTGACGGAAGATTTTTAGAATTTTAATATTGTCAAGATGCTTGCAGCGATTATTTGCAATATTGTGGTTGCAGTGTGGTGTAATCAAACTTTATGAAACCAGCGTTCTTTAATGCTCATTTTACTGTCTGTTCTTGGCAATTGTTTACACAGATTGTACCTATAGCCAGCGTGCTTGGCTTTTATTTCGCAGAAGTAGGTAATCAAACAATAATAACAATAACGCACAGAAGTTGCGCTCGCGATTCGGCAATGCTTCACAATACATATTGTTTTTTATATAGTGAGATAAAAATTAAACAAAACCGAAACGCTGTCATTCATGGGACAAGTGACACAGAGAAATTCAACAGTGAAGCAATTTAATCTAGCGATATCACCGCAATGTAGTGCAATTTTTATTGATGTCTGTCAACTCGATTAAAATGTACGCACGTCGCATTTCTTGCGTGGACATACATTATGACCAGAATTATATAACAACGGTGTCATTAATTATACGTAGTTCGTATACAAAACGCATGAAGATGCCGAGAGTCAAAATTAGATTCCCAAAAGTAATCTATACTTGGTATAAAATTTTAGAAATTTTTGTATGAAACAAGTTTTTAACTTTATTTGTAATGTTATTACAATAGAAGTATGAGTGAATAATTTTTAGTAAAACGAATTTCTTATTTAAATTCGAGAGTTAAAATTACTTCGAATTTATTTCATGACAGTATTGGAGGCCAATTTTAAGATATGTAATAGAGTACGGAGCTGCTCATCATATACTACATGACGGCAATTTTATTTTAAACACATCATAAAATGTCAACAGTTCTCTTCGTCAGCATCCGAGTGCCCTATTTTGAACACTTCAATCCGTCGACAGCCATTGCAATAAAACTGGGAAACCTATTAAATGGTTTGTGGACAATTTTTGTTTCATACGAAATGGCCAAATTACTACTTTTCTTAAATTGCAGACGTGTTCATAAAACATACAGTTTAAAATTTTCATATCCTCCCAATTCTTATTGCGCATCAACACTTATTACTCACCAGACATATAAATACTATCAATATTAACATTTGTTACTTTTATCAAACAAGCAAAAAACAAGTCTTTCACAAGAAAATGTTTATCTTCATTTTAAGATAAGATAATAATTATAAGGTTTTTTACAAATAATATAAGGCACTTTGCATATAATATTGATACTATCAACTTAGAGTGCTTTGTTAAGCGGGTATAGATTTTAAATTAATATGTTATAAGGGTTAGTATTAACGACGGGAAGTATAACGTGTTTCAGCAGAAGATTGGTTAAAATTAAGAGAACAAAATGGGTTGTTTGATTATTCGTCGCTAAGGTGCTTGAGTGACATATATCCGAGTGACGAAGAAAATATCGAAGTGCAGGGAGTTGTGGCGTAGAAATGGAGCGGTGTAAATATGTGATTACCCTCGTTCAGTTTAATTCTTAGGAGCAAGGAATTTCAATTATACGAGGAAGGAATTTAAAGCTATTTCATAACAAAATTAAAATTATAATTGAAAGAGGTCGTCGGAAATTGAAAAATATTGTTGATTTTTTATTGGCAATTATCGGTCTTACCCGATTGACGTTTACACATACTTATTTACTGTACAAGCAAAATTTTAATGAAATTATGCATGCTTTAACGCTTAATTCTATAATATTTTGCCACTTATTGTGATCTTTCAACACGTTAATACCATTTTGTATATTTTTGATATTCGTTCAATATATATTTCGTATATGTTTGATATGATGCAAATACACAGTTGTAACATTTTCCCTATAGATGTGCAGGCATGTGTATTATTATTTCGATTATTATGATTTTGAATGTATGTCAAAGGCGCCTATAGCTCCTTCCTGTGAGAAACGATAAATATTATATCCCCTTTGATGGCACTGAAAGTTGAAGCACATGAGAGGGTTCTTTTGGCGCCCGTTTTAAACGCAGCAAAGCATTCGAATCCCTTCAGTCGTCAGATCTCGTAGTGAATAATCATTTCACATAGCAGAAGTATTCAATATTTACGAAGCATTCTCACAGGGATAAAAGATACAAAGGAAAAAAAAATTACGAATACGTCACCACACCGATATATAAATAAATACCCTAGATCAGCAATGGCTAGATACTAGCCGCTTAGATATTAAATATAAAGTAATCCACTATTTATCGCTATATCTATGACTTGCGGGCGTATACCATGACGAAAAGAGCATGAAGCGCCAATAGTTATTTACTATTTCCATACCGAAGCAAGTGGAGCATTGACGCTTATTCATCTATGGGATTCGGAAAATATTCACTGAACCATCGAAACTTCCAAGTAATACTGAGGGTATCACATAAACAAAAGTACAAAATTTTAGTTGGACTACAATAGAGCAGTGGTGGGGAACCTATAACACGCGGGTCAGATACTGAGCCACGAAGGCTTTGTAAGGGACCCGCGCGTTTATTGTAAAATTGGCTTACTTTTTAAAATTATCACAAAAAGAAAAGATAATCGAAAATATAAAACAATTATAAAATATAAATATGTAATGTCGAATTTATAAAAAAAAATGAATATATTGATAAAAATGAACAAAAATCTAATTGGAATGTGTCGGCAAATGGTTACTTCCTCCCAGAAAAAAAAAAGTTTTTTCGTTTTTTTTGGTCTCACGGTGAATATTTTTCTTCCTAAAAAATCTACGAACAAAAAAAACATGCAAATCAAAAAAAATGAAAAGAGCCGCACGTGGTTCGCGAGCCACGATTTACTGACCACTGGGCTAGTACAAAGTTACCAGCTCGCTCTCTCGCAGTATTGGACTAATTCACACCTGTTCATTTTTATGACTTATATAAAAAAAAACTATTAAAATGCTAATGTTATCTACTGTACTAGGTTATTAGCCAAAGCTTAACGTTCTTCTTGCAATGGTAGGTTCATTAAAAAAGTATTTAGTATTTAAAACAGAAATAAAAATAATCGACCCACTTTAAGAAAGTGTTCGCTATCACTGCACTAGAGTGTGTGTGAATCTCCTTTCCCTTCAATTACAGCACCATATCTAACTGTAAATGTTTCAATTATGTATTAAGTATTTTAGTTTATTCAAACTACTGATCTAATTACATTCCGTAATAGATATTTTTGAATATTAAATATTGGAATGCGGTCCGCGGCTCTGTCGTTTAAGGAGTGTTTATGTAAAGTCGGATAAGCCATTCCTCGATAGATAATGCTTTTGGCGGAAAGAATGAATTATGTAACGCTACGATATTTTTATGTGTGTCGCGAGCAGAGTTTCGATGTTTTCCCTCGTAAGCCAAGCATGAGCGAAATTATTTTTATTATTGTGAAAGTGGTAGACAAAACTAAATAATTTATTTATATAAACATATTTCCACTAAACTTCTGTTCAAATACGGCTGACGTATTTGAATTTTATATGTTTACAGTTTCATATCGTAAAAACCTAAAAAAACATATCGGTATGAATTATTTATATAAATATTTCTAATTCTTCGCATCAATGAATCCCCGTTCAAAGAATTTTTGATACACGTTTTGTTTGTAAATTATTATTAATGCCGAAGTAAAAATCAATTGTTATTAAAATATATGGAAAACAGACAGTTCGTACAAGCAATATAAAATAAATAAAATCATTATACCGTATAAACATAGAGCAGATAATAGTAAATCGTATGTCTGTTGGATGGATCAAGGGTTTGAATCCCATATTTACATTAAAAAAACACACTTTCACCGATTTTTAATCTAGGAAATGGATCTGTATTGAACGGATAACCATCATCCAATTATACAATTTTTATTTGAGAGGTGTATATGGTAAATATAATCGGAGAAGAAACTATGTTAAGAGAATATTATTTCAACCGATACAAAAATAAAAAAAATGTATTTATTTTAGCGACAATCAGTTTAAGTCAAATCTCTGCGGAAGAAAATTCTAAGAAGACACAACATTAGTTTGCTGAAAGCATTTGGTATTTTTTCTTTGCAACGCGTAGGTAATTCGCTGAATTTTACTCGTTTTAAAAACCATGAACAAATAATCATCAGAAGACAATATTTGTATAAGCAAATTAATAAATGCAAATAAGCGATTTCTAGTCTCATGCTAAACACAAACATCGTGTGACTATTATTAAATCGAATGAAAATTTGACAGTGTAACGTGTAAGAGCTTCTTAATCGATTCACGATTCATAAAATAACGTTCACATACTTTTAACCTGTAAAACTATAAATATTGTTAAGTGTTTTCCATCTTACAGCTCATAAAGTGATAGATGCAGTGAACTAAAGTGCATGCAGCGATTAAAATACCATATTTTCCATTAGATAACGTAACTAATACCCTGACGATTTCTACATGCACTTTAAGTGAGAGTAAACAATTTTATGATACTACCGTCTCCTGTTTACATTAAGAAATTGAGCTTTTCAAATGAATAATATGTTTTCAGTATCTTCCTACTTTCTAAAACACATATGTTTCATTACAATCATAAACACGCCCTGCTTGTACACAAATATTGTACATTGCATTGCGTTTAATTTATAATGAGAATTCGTTTTGCATTTTCGCGTATGACGCGCTTGATGATACATGTGCTTACGAAAAGGTATTTATACTAATTTTGGAACTGGACATATAAATAAAACACATTAAAAGAGATCGCCATGTATTTAATAAATATTATATTAGATGTACGTGGATATAGAATCTGAAATCACATGGTCGATTTCCAAACGATTAGGTATGTGTTCAACTGCTATATTTTAATATACTGAAGACAGGGGGACCCAGAATATTGTAAATTCGTATTTTGATGGTTTCGTGCCTTAGATGATAAAAAAGTAACAAGGTTTTCGTATGTTATTAATGAATACTACATTATAAAGGAGATATTGAGACTGAAATGTCAAATCTCAAAAATAGGAGACACCTGACCAGGCCCAAGAAATTCCATTTCAATACATCATGTGATATGGAGAACGGAGAAAGATCTTAAATATAGGTGTTGGACCAAGTTAATATAGCCACACATTAGAACATAGTGAGATTCTGCTGCCGACCAAATTTGACATAGGATTAGGCAGAAAATGAAAAATTTAAGATATGCAATCAATTCCCAATTAATAAAAATATCTTAATCAATATAAATCATAGTTAATAACTTGTTTACAACGAGTACTTTCACTGATTATAACAAATCTACACGTCTTCCCAAATGGCGGGTTAACCCAGCCGCGGATGAAATATACACTTGTATTTACATTGTTTTGCAAATGCTTTGCGTGAAATTTGTCCCAAGTTGATTTTATAGATGTTTCACACACCTGACACAGCATCATAATGTAGCCAGAATTATTGGCAATGAAAAACATAATATACCACTTAGTAATAATGATGTGATAACTTGTTTAGTGTACAATCTCTTAGGCCGCGTCCAGGCTGGGCCAAAAACAAGCGAACGAAGGCTTAAAACA
>JAGVSQ010000713.1:0-35470 GCA_022683975.1 Rhyacophila evoluta
TAGAATTTAAAATAAATTTCTATCAAGCACCATCAGTCAAAAATATTAATTATATAAAATACAAGTTTAAGGTATTCACAACATGGAAAAAAAGGCGTCATGTATATAACCTATTCCGTAAATGAATAAAATACTATCTATCTAAACTTATTTTTACTCAGGTAAATCATATCAATATTTGAGGCAATTTAGATTTAAAATAATATAGCAATTGCTTTCCGATTTCGTATTCTTGATGCCTGTAGTGGTTATTGGAAAAACGCAGACTAATTATTAGCCAGAATGAAAGAATTCTTAATTATACTATGCATAAGCCGAAAAAAATGCGTGACCAAATACATATTCCTCTTTATACTCACTCGTACATATTATATACATCAGCATATGGTCAAGTATCCTCAACGTAAAATACACTTTACGATTCCAATATAATCTACAGTGATGGATTAACTATTAAACTTTAGTACGGTTGATCCTTGACAGTAAAAATACAATTAAATCATTACACGTTTACCTCTTTCTAACGATTGCTTATTTTTTCGGTTTGTTCATATTAGAACAGTTACGTCCGACATTAAAAAAATCATTTAATCATATTATATCGATATAATAAAGGCGTATTGCGTATATTTTTTAGAAACATGTCAGGAAAATCTTTCTTGAATATACAGAAACGTTTTTAATACGTCATATTAATCTTTTAGAACTTATCTAAGAACTACGTGGAGTTTGTATATACGCGACTAGCGCGGTCTGTCAGATCCTTCTTACGAGTCAGGAAGCAATTTCTGAAGTCATATGTTATATAGATAGATATCAACTGGGGAAAGTTTTTGTTCCGCAAAAGGACGTTAACGTTTTCCTTCACCGTCGTCTATTTCCCAAAAGTCTCAAAACAATTTGCGCTCTGCACCCTTTGTGATTTCCTAAGAGAATAATTATTATATAATACATCCCCTAAAAGCTATCTTTATTGTTGTAATCAAATAAAATTGTGTTTAGTTTTCAGATTTATTTGTATTATATCGGATATTATGCAGTATTTTATTGACACTGACATTATATTATGCTTGCTACAAAAACCAACCTCCTAAAACAAACACTCATGTGTTTTACACGTATTATACACATTTTTTTTACTGTTTTTGTATCGTGGTTTGAAACTGATAATTTAATATTTAAATACAGCAATTTCAAAAATGCAAGTGCATGCACAAACAAAGCATAATGTACAGGGAATTCCCATATGTGGATACATTCAAGTAGGAAATATGTTGTTTTAATTAAAGCATTTTCTTAAAATTCTTCCGCCAAGAAATTAAACGAATATTATGTTTTTTGTTTTGTTTTGAGGTTATGTTTACGTCATAATACAACATATTACTTACACTTTAAGAAACATCGTTATATCACGTCTTGAACTTAAGTTTTTGCAGACTGTAATCAAAACTTTGATAAAACTTACGTTTGTAAGGAATATGTGTATTGTTTACGAAACAACTATTTGCCATGAGAAGTTTCTTGAAAGAAAATATGAGAACTTCAATAAATATATTATCATAATCGCAAAACGCCAACAATAATTACATTTCAGTTTGACGGCAAGCAGGATTACAGTCAGATAAAACTTCCAATCCAATTATTTGTAATTATTAGCGAAATCCTAGCATCGAAGTTTTCGCTAAGTTGCCAGATATGAAAAATAAATACCTACTATAAAGGTTTTCTTATTACGTCATCCGCCTGGACAAAAAAAAATGTAATAACAATCACATTAAAACACGTTTTGACATCTATATTTAGAGATGAAGTTAATGTAATGAGTTTCATAAACACTATTAATATATATATAATTATATTATATGGAACACTAATTTAAAAATGACACATCATGGTTTGTATATTAATTTAATTAAACTATCATATTTTTTTATAGTAATAACTAATAAAGACTATATATGAGTTTTTAGTAAATTTGAATTGAAGTGTCTAGGTTAAACATCTCTGAAATGTATGCACATGAACAGACGTCTACAAGATATATTGTGGAAAATTTACGAAAAGACAAAAATCGGATCTCAAAAATAATGGTTCTTTTCAAATTTTATAAATCCCAAATGGTTTTTTTATTTCAGTAGTTCTTAGAGTTTATGATTGATGAAAGGTTTTATATATTTTAGTGAGACACATCGTAATAGATATTTTCAAATAAATTGCTTGATGATTGCGAAGGAAGAGAAAACTTATTACACGGTCCAATAATTTGTAATATAAATATAAAATCGGTGCTATAAATTACTTTTGATGTAGTATGAATACGAAAAAAAACTAAAAATATGTTTTACATGCATTTAATATATAGGGCCGTGGCATGCTATGAGGCAAAGACACGGCTGCCTCAGGCGGCATCATATAAGGGGTGGCAAAAGTAGCGAAATCAATATAAATGCTCATAGCGTACAAATCATGTGGGGACACCGTCATCAAAAATACAAATTCGTGAAAATAGAAAATTTTATTTAGCGCGAGATCTAACAAAATGAGAAACTACAAGGTTTTGAACGAGAATGCAAAATTTGAAAATGCGAAAATAGAGAATTTTATTTAGCGCGAGACCTGAAAAAATACAACAAACCAGAAGATAAACTACACTGCCTTTAATATGTTAAGTCACAAACACAGCATTTTTAAAAAATCCGTTAAGAGACAATTCGTTTAGACCATACTTAGGGAAAATTTTCAAAAAGAAAAAAATTCAAATGATCACACCATAGATCTACACATACTGGTTATTGGTGTATTTAAAACAATCAACGAAATGCAAACCTGGATTATTATTTTGCGATGTTAGCAATCAGGTCACGCCAAGTGATCAAGTAGCATTTTGAAGTTGAACAAAATAATTGTGATATATTATATTTGTGTTATTTATTTTATTTGTCTGAAGTGACAAGTTGAATTAGATAGTTTATTGCACAGTGGAGCGATTTTTAAACTTTTTCATATGGAAACACTGTTGAGTTGAGTTATCAACACCCTACAAATATAGCCTGAATTGCATATAATGTATCACGTTATAATGGCTATAATATGTAAGAGTGGATATAAATATGGTAATTTGCTGAAATCTCATAAATATCGATGGAAATATATGATACGTGTCACTAGTTTGTATGTTTAAATCTTATATAACGACAGTTTGCGAAACGCGGGCGGCTTATTTAATACTCGACAGTAATTGTTGCTATCAATAAAGTCTTCATTGTACACAAGTCATTACGAAACGTTTTCTCGGTTAGATGTAATAACTGTATACACTATGTAAAATGCCTCACGATATATTATTTAAAAACCTATAATAATACTTACTAAATGTCAGCTCGGTAGCTGAGTTGAAACACGAATTCACTTTGCCATTAGATGCTATGGATTTGAAAATTTTATAGCTGCATTGTTCAATTGAAAAATCAAAACTGAATGGCGAATGAATTGAGTGATTAAAGAACGACTAACTGTACCCTAAAACAATTTTCTAATACCACTTCGTACTGTAAAGATCCATATGCTCCATAACCGGAGCTGTTACCATCATATTTTAACTCTCATTCATATGTATCTACGGAAATATTAATTTAAACAAAATAATACTACCTATCCTATAGTTACATAAATTCGGTTAAAACGCCATAATATTTATTTGTGGTCAGTTTTATATGCTAGCTTATATTGTGTACATTTGTCATGGAACTGTTATAAAGAATATTTTAATTTCTACAATTACCATGCTCTTTCCACTTCATCGGACATAACATACCATACTTCCAAAACTAAAAAAAAAATTATATCTCCTCACATAAGACAGTTTCAGTCACCGACTATCCTTATCGTCTTGATTATTAGCAACCGGCTCGTAAATACTTAAATCTTATTTCTTCCCTATATAACTTTGATCATATCGCCTTTTAATATGATCAAAGTATATGAAATATGCCTTTCTATCAAATTAAAGTACATTTTTTTAAACTACGAGTTTTATAAATTCTTGGTAGACCATAGTTTTTTTTTTATAATTATTAAGTTGATGAAGAAATCGGTCCCAAGTTATGATAATATAAAATTATACTTTCATCTCCGAATCAAATAATTTAATTTATGATAAAGAAATATACAAAGTTATTGAAAGTGGTCCCAGCGTATTTGCGTACGTACTTATTTTTATAGCGACGTTTTTTCGTTTTCAAATAAATTCATATACAAATTATTAGATTATTTCACTACATCAATTAGACGAAAAACAAATTAATATACCAAAAACATAATCCCTCTTCCATGTAATATTAGTTTTTATTACTTATCACGTGAGTATATGTTCGGTCAACAGTTCTAATCAGTAATCACTTAAAATGCAAAGATAAAGTAGACATGGTCCATTGAACATAACTAAAACATTCAGTTTGTATTTATTATAGTGTTTTTATCATATTAATAATATCTACTATTTTGCTTTGTAAATACCGATAAAACGCAATGTATGAGGCAAAATAATTAATTATATATGAAGCAACCGGCAAAATTATTTCAATAATCTTATTGATCTTAGTGTTATTCATAGTCGCAAATAGCCAATGGCCAGTACGGCTACGGCCATGGGCGCCTTGTTCCAAAAATCTGCAAAAATGATTAATTGCATTTTTCATCATGAAATAAAATTATATATTGAGTAATGTTTATCCAAAATTAGTATTTTAACATGCAAAGTGAGACAAACTGAGGGAAAAACAAAGTGAGACAATTCGATATAACTCTTGATTATTCCCATGGAGCAGTTGTGCCCTATCACAAGTTTTGTCAAAAATGTTGGATAAAGTGGTATAGAGATATAAGAGGACAAAGATATCACAGTGGAGCCAGTTTGGCTGGGGAAATATATTGATATACAAGCCCATATACTACGAAGAAAAAACACGTTCCAAGTGCCTGTCATTCTTTCAACTGGATAGATGTACATTCAGTCAGCAATAATGCAAAAATAATATTTTTTTAGCATAATCCAAAAATATTTAATTTTAAGCCTCTTTTACAAAAAAAAATGACGACAGGGTTGAGAGTCACTCTTAAATGACACGACGACACACGGTGATGTTCCAAAGAAAAAACTAATTCTTCTTTGCATTCCGAATTGATAATTTATTTCTACTATAGCAAATATCTGAAGATTGAAAAAGTATCAGAAATGGTAGTTAGCAAAATAAAACACATGGTATAATGCATTCTCCTAAATTATTAAAAAGCGTATTGCACGTCTCAAACAATTTAGAAACGAAAATATCCGATTCTTTATGTACAATATTTGCAGAAAAAAAAGAAAACGCGGAAAGATAATATGTGTTAAAAATAAATACTACTAGATGAAAAGGCTACAAATAAATGAGAAGATTTTTTTAAGCTATAGGTTAATCAAAATATTTTTTTTACGAAGTAAATGACGTGATTACGTCGTATGTATATATTGAAAATATTATATGCATACCATAAAATCGTTGTTTGAATTTTTATCCGGAAAAACTTTGGATAAAATGCCTCTTTTAGGCTTTAAAAGAACAGCACCTAACTTATGCAGAGAGTGCAAGCAAGAATTATATTCATTATAAATTCAATATAAGTTCAAATATTTTAAAACTCACGCACAAAGTGTTTTTTTTTATTTGAACGCTCTCCATTATCTTCAAATTTTAGAAGGATGATTAAATAGAATTCGTACAAATCATAATATCATTACATATATTATAGATCCCGTTATTCTATAAAGGTTTACTATGAAAATGCTCATTTTTGTTTACTGGCCATGGGCGCCTTAATCGCTAGTTACGTCTCTGACGGTATTTAAAGAATTCATTTTAAATAATAGATTATGGCAATATTTTTATTCAAGTTTATTGAATAATTTAACTACAGGTTTTTATTTTAAACAGTAAAATCATACTACATAGAACAATAGACAAATTCAGTGCATTTTTTAAATTAAGGATAAATTATGATGTGCAATATTTAATAATGATTGAAATACGACGTTAATCAATTGGAAATAATGAGGATAAAAAAAAAACATAAATGTAATTAAAAATATGCTGTAACACTCTTGCAAATAAACGACAGTTAATTGTTAATCCAGGAGGCTTTGCCACCAACTCGTGATTGTCTACGATTATATATATCTACTTCCAGTGTTATACATACCTCTTTACGTAAACACATACTATATTTCATGGAATAAACAAAATACTTACAGACAATTGTAGAAACAAACAATTATTTGCCAGTATATTTTATTAAGAACGATTTAAATTCAAAGTAAATTAATTTACAATATCGATAGAATATTTTTAAACATCATGTTTGCACATATTGATAGAATGCTGAATCAATTATTTCAAGATATTTATTTGGAGACTAAACTGGATTTTTTATTTAAGAGAAATATCTCTTCGTGGAGCACATAGATAGAAAGTAAAGTATATGAACTCCGCAATGTGAAGACTGTGAAAATGAATGACAGATTATTTTTCACGATATTTGGTTTTCAGATAATTACTGAGCCCAATAGGCAAATAGTTTTGCATTTTAGGCCTTTTTATTCCAGCATATGTGGGAATCAAACCCGCATTCCCAGTATACGATGCATACACGCTCACCTTTCGGCTACCAAGGGGTACCTGCCTATAATTCAAAATAATTGTTATAATACAGATTCAAATCATTTGAATGTAAAAAGTTGCAAAAAATATATAATTTAGCAGCTTTGTGTCTTTCATATTACTTTCATTTATAAAAAACAAAAATACATATTGGTATAATAAAATATAAAAATTTGACACTTAATTTAATGGGGATTATTCAGAAGACATAATCTAAACGCATCTCAAACTATTTGCATTTTTATCATGACTCTACGATCTATTTTTAAAACAAATCTTCAATTTTCTATTCATACATATTTACGAGTCTGTGCATTTTAATGTCTTGAACTATTATATTATGTACAATTAAAGACGATTAGGATCGTCTATAGACCAAAATCAATTCACAGGCAACCAATATTAGCTGACAGTACTCACGATAAAATGCGGAATTTCATGTAAAATAAATTTATTATGAAATACAAAAAAAAATACTATCACAATATGATATTAAATTCATATTATGAATATTAAATAATTTTAGGCTTTCACAAGAAATGCTTTCATTTGAATATATTTAGTATTATAATTTTACCCACCGTTATGTAGATTAGCTGTTTTAGAATAAGTTAACATTTAAATTATTTTGTATATTAATTTATATGTTTGAACTATTATTTCTACACTTAAAGTTCCTTTTATTAAACTATTATTCTTTATGTAAATACTACAAGTTATACTAAATTATAGGACATTATATAGCAACAATATCTTGTAATCGACTGAGAATTTTAATAGTAATATCTAATGTTTTATGAATATTATAAAAAAAATTAAATTGAATATTGTATTTTTATTTTTTAATTTTATTCTTTTGTTTAACGTTTTTGCCGTAATTAGTCGACATTACATAAAATAATTAATTCTACACATTTTCTGTATAATGGATACTCATAAATTGTACATGATAATATGATGATAATTTAAGCATAATGATAAAATTATGAGATTGCGTATGTACTCACATTACATCTCGTTGATTACAGGTCGGTGTTGAGATAAACACGTTTAAGTTTCACAAACGGTTTTGTTTTTCCACATTAACCACATTCGCTTGCGATGCGCTTCACGGTTGCACATTAAAAACAAAACAAAACAATAAATTGTTTTTCAACTGTTTTAATTAAAATTCTGGCGGCAAAGATAAATATTTCAAAACTATCACCCAACTGTCACATTATTCCACGATAAATTTAAAAACAAAAATATTCTTTCGACGGAGTTTCATTTTTAAAATGAAATGTTTTGACTCGATTTTTCGAACATGAGTTATTTTTTTTATATTGCATTAAACTGTTGTTGACTTTTTTATGATTTGTTTATGCTCTGGCTGTGTGCATCGCGAGTGTCCACTTCGCACGAGGAGCAGATCGCTTCTGACGGCGGCTGGAGCAGTGACGTCAGAGCGTCGCGCACGCGTGGACGCCGCCGCTAGACTAGCGGGAACCCGGCGGGCGCCGCGACGCTGTTTTTCTTTTTTTTAAACTTCTTGCGAAGGAAAATTTTATATACAATTAACAAAACTCTCGGAACAAACTGAATTAGCTTGATTTTAGAGCACATCTGAATCTTATCACCTAACATAGTAAGTAAACTGATATTAATTTTTTCTTTCATTTTAATAAAACCTTAGAAACAGAACTATGTTTATATTTTTTTCGGTATATCTGGCTTTACAACGAAGTTAGCACTTATTATTATTTTTTAAGTAATAGTAAGTGATTGATTTGAATTTTGAATGGAGAATCAGTGTAAATCTGAAAAAAAACAATACATATGGCTAAACAAAAGGACGTCACGAGTCGGTTAGAGGGTTGGCCAGTCTTTATGTAAGATAAAGCAATCAACACGTAGCTTAAAATAGTAAAACAATTTCGAAAAATAAAAGTTGACTAAAATGAAAATTCTTCATTCCTCCGTAACACTAGGAAGCAATAGTTCTGAGATAAAATGAATTAAGTTTGATTGACCGACAATAGTCGATCAACAAAGTTTTGATACGAAGTAATCAATTTTTGTTCACACATTTCAATAGAAACCAATTAACGGATTTAGTGTTGAAATGGCAACAAAATCAGTTGTGCGTCATCTTATCCACGCATGGTGTGACCTAGATGAAAGTGAACTTGATAGTCAACTGAAGTTTGCAGGTATAAATTCAAATTTCAACCAACAACAAATGGCGAATGACTCAACACTTGAGCGAGAAGTTGACTGGGTCAAACTTTTGTTGATCCTCTAAAAAATTAATCAACTCTATCGAAACAAAGGTCCTCGTTATAGTTTTTATTCAACTTTTGTTGATCAACTATAATCGGTCAATTAAACTTGACTCGTGAGAACGCGGCTTAACGTACTGTCAGCCCTCCCCTGTCTACTCCGAGACATATAAACCATATAGATTTTGACTATATAAAAATTTATCAGACTTGTTTCTCCGATAGCATAGTTGGTGGCGCGCGCGCCTAGCAATCCGGGGAATGCGGGTTCGATTCCCCATCTCTCGAATTTTAATAATCCAAAAAATGCAGTGCTGGAACCCATTGGGTTGAGCAATTGTCTGACAAACAATCCTCGTGAAAAATAATCTGTCAAGATATCTTCACATTACGGAGATCTATATACATATTCCACATCCGGAGTGAATATCTTCTCACTATTTATATCCATATGCTCCACTTTGGGAGCGAACACGGTATAAAAAAATTAATCATATTTACCAAATCCTTCTCAGAATAACTGGTTGTTAACCAATCGCTCGACCCATCGGGCATTATTATTCTCCATTTAAATGCACTTTCAAAATATAATGATTTTTATGCACTTAGATTTCAAACTGCGACCTCCAGTGCCCAATGATTCATAACTGTATACACTATTTGCTCAACCGAGAAAAGTTGCTTACTTATCGCTCTCTATGTAACTTAGTCAGCAGGTATTGAGGTTTTTAATTTGAATCAATGTATACTGCGACTACATTCATTTCACTGAACAGAATGCAAATAAAAATTTAAAATAACTGTACAAATATATATATCATATTTTCTGGTATTTTGCCATGTTTTAGATCCCTAATAACTTAGTTCGTGCTTATATTTGACAGCAAAATACTCTCGTCTTGAATCTGAAAATGTACATTTTATATCTATTAACTTTTTGACTGCTAAATAACAATATGTTGTTTGTGATTACCGCAAGGAACATCATGAACTCGTTCCAACCAATAATAAATGTCGTGCACAATAAATAAATAAGGTGCCTTGTATTGTTTGTTTTTAAGTATTTATTAATGGAATTACTTTTTACTGGGAATAGAAAATTTTGGATAATTTCACAGCAGTGTAATTTAGTTTAATGGGTCAGTTATATAAATCAAAAAATATTTTTTATCCTTGATAAGAAACTTGTTCACTAACATTTATCAATAAGTAAAGCTGTAATTTGCAAAGTTGTATAAAGGTACAGGTACTAGACTGCTTTAAGCATACCCAATCCTGCATATTCATAATGAACCAAAGAAGTGTAAAAACCACAGGGCTGTGGTAGATTTTCTCAGTATGATGCAAGTCTTTAATGTCACCTCTCTTGGGTCTAAATTTTTTTTTCACTTCGTTCTAAATATTCTGGTTTCTTGCATGCCACGGCCCTAACAAACCATATGAATACTGAAAACAGGTTTGTTGATGCACCTTCACTTTGATGGTGATATATTTATAAAATATAATTAAATAATAACAATTTTCATTTTCAAGACGTCTTTATTTTATAAATACATCATGCTGAACTCATACAAAATTTATATTGATAAAGTTTAAATAATATAACATATAAATTTTTATTTTCTACATTCAAACTCTATACATAAATTCGCAATGCTAAATTATATGCAATAAAATGTATAAAACAGTTTTTTTTTCAAAATCCAAATCAATTTAATGATAAATATGTTAGTACATATTTTTATCATAATCATATAAAAAGATATCTTTATAAACATTATATTTCAATATATTTATTACAATATACCAAATCGTATATTGATTAGGTGAAATGTCTGTTATAAATTTACATAAATACAAATTTGTGGATAGATTCTTAAAATGTTATCAATAAGCAGATATAAGAAATCAAACAGATGATAAAATAAATATATTTAGAAATCCAATAAATCATGCAACATCGTCCACACACGATTATACATCTTTTATTTCAAATATTATGGTAACATCTAATAGTTCAATAACGAATAAATAATAATATAAAATAATCTATGTATTACTAAACTTAGTCAGACTTATTAAGGAAAGACTAAGTATAATTTAGATGTTTATCATAATTAAACATTTTAGGTCTTGAATTTGAAAATGTAGATCCCTAGGTATCATAACAAACCTGATTATTCGAAGATTGGTGCATTAGCCATTTAGTCAATCATTAGGCCCATGGCCATATGGTCTAAATACACATGGTTCTTGAAAAAAGAAATATGTATTATAATATGTTTTTCTTAACTTGCTGATCAGAATAAAAATATGCTAAGCTTGACTCTGAAGGAGCAGTATTATTGCCATAACACATTTATATGCCAAACCATTGGTAAATGAAACTGGTTATCCATAGGGATATTTATAAGATAAAAATGTGACATATGTGAAGAAGATATCGATTCACAGGCGATATTCATTTTAATTGCATCAATTACGAAAATATTTTGTTTGGAATGTTTTTAGAAATGTGTTTTTAGAAACTAATATAAAAGAAGAGTTTTTTCTTCCTTACTTGATTATTTTGAAATACTAACAAGTATATATGTTAAGGTACCAAGTGAATAGTACGAAAACAAAACAGTGATGTCTGTAAAACAAAACAGCAAACTACAAAGCATTTTCTAATCAAACAAATGTATAATAAATTATCATCATGACACATCTTTAGTATATTTTTTTTCGTAAAAAACAAGACATTATCTCACTCTTCTATATCAGAAGATACATCTGAAAGTCAATCAATAAATTACCCATATAATAATTACAAATTACAATTCTAAAAGATGAGATGTGACTCCTCAAAAAGCAACCAGCAGTATATTGAAAGGCCAAACAATAATAAAAAACAGAGTTTGCTAACTATATGTATTTTCAAAGGCAAATTTTTTCATATATATATTTTTTTAACATAATAGAAATGTTACATTGTTTACAAGTATTTATCATAGCTAAAAGTAATTTGAATTACATGTGGTTTCATAGAAACTAAATTAAAAGACCTCTTAACTATAATAAATATTTCCTAAATGAATATAACATCTTAGAGCTTATATCAATGTAGTCATATGTAGAATTTTGTAAACCCGAGGAGCTTATCGGTCACAATGGTTACACCAACAATATTGAAATATAAATTGATCATGATTATAAACATCATAGTCATTAGGCATCTATCTGTATATTCAAATATATAACATTGGGGCGGTATTCAACATACAATTTACAGTATACCTAGAGCGGTTGAATATTGACAGAAAAATTAAGAAACAAAATTACTCTAAAAAGAACATTAATATTCTGTTTTCAAAGTAAAAAAGAAATTAATTGAAAGTATGACTAATATTATACTGATCATTTAATAAAAAAATTAATAATCCATGGATAACCAATATTTCAATGACTCTAAATATGGTAAATATCCTGATATAGCTCCGCAATCAAAGTCTATCACTGTATAACAACATTAAATCTGAATTTTCTAATCTGATTTCGGGACCCACCAACACTAACTTATGTAATACCCATCATATATTAACACCAAAAATGATAACCAAATCAATGCCAAGATACGTGTAAGGTTTCCAAAACATAATATTAATTGAGAGACGCACTACATTTCTATGGTTTTTAATATTTTTATATTTGTCAATGAATTTTAAAAATATGGCTGACATTAAATTGAAATAAACTGCCTTTTAAGATGATAAATTGTGTAAAATAGCAACACTTGTAGTTTTACATAAATGTCATTATTTATGATATTTCATTTAGAACTAAAAATGAAACTATATCGAGACGTTTTTCATTGACAACGTTGACATTATTGACCATGTGATTAAAAATGAATGTTTAAAGAGTTTTACTACCATATATATATTAGGGAGATAGATAACAAACTGACTTTATATTTGTCTTATAAAAACATGAAAATTGTAGAACATAAAACAGCACTGTTTTAATGAAAAGGATAATAAAGATTAACTGTCAAAAGAAATAGCAGAATTGCGATTATTTACATAATTAATACATTACAAAAACCTTACACCACTCTTGATAAAACAATATAGACAAGAATTTCTTAAATTAATAAAGTATATTTTTATATACAAGAAAACTAATTTAATGTAATAAACATTCAATATCTAGAATGTAAATATGAAGGTATGAGTTAATTTTAAAAAAACTGGCAGTTACAATTTGTGAAAGGCTTTGATATTATATTTATTATCATCAGCATAACCAAGAAATCTAACTAATATTCATATATTTTATGCAATATACAGTATAATTCATAAACATGAAAAAAATATTTGATACATCCAGTCATACTTTTGTTTAATTAATTTTTCATATTCACATGATACACCCAGAATATTGAGACCAATTAAAATCCAGAAATAAAAATAGGTAGTTAAAATGTATGTCCAATTGTAGTTGAATGTATATTTGTTACAAAACTCATTATGCAAATATTAACCAAATAAGAAATAGTATTGCAACCCAGAGAAAAATCTTTGATAAAAATCGTTCTTCCTCATACTGAGGTGTTCCGCGCGGCGCTGTAAAAGAAACAAGAAGATATATTGTTTTATTTATCTTTTTACTATGATCCTACGATAGATATACATTTGATAAAATTGCTCCAAAAATCGCTTCGCTCGTAATGGAAACCACGCCATGGACCTTGGCCACTTCCAGTCTTGGAAGAATCTTTTAAAAATCATTAAGATAACAAGGCCATAGTCAGCCAACTTTTGTTTTCCTTTGTCAGTTAGGCTTGATAAAAGTACTAGAATTCAATATAATTTTACATTAAAATAACACGAGTTACTCTAAGCCAGTTTTTGTAATTTACAGTAAGGATAGATAATAAGGTCATATTTAGTCTTCAATGGTTAAAGAATTATAGTGTCAAAAGAATTAGCTTACCTCATATAATTTTTAAAATAATATAATTACCAGCATTTGGTCGCGGGTCTCCTAAATTAAATGTGGAAGTGATAAATCCGAAGGGAAAGGCTCCAATGCCAAATGACATATGGAAGCCATCGCCAAATCCAAAGCTGGGAAATGATCCTGTGTTTTCAGGCTCTGTCCTTTGTCCAGCAGGCCTCGGTGGAACCTGTGAAAGTGACAAGAATATTAAATGCACTTCTCTCAAAATATTATCTTAATTTGTGCAATGTGAACAATTCAACAACAATCAATTTGTGAACAGCAGTTGTGGGAATCGAATTCGCACTCCCCGGAAGCGAGTCGCGCACGCTGAGCTCTACACCAGTGCTTCCCGAATTGGGGGCCGCGAAAATATTCACTACAAAGTTCAAATAAATAAATCTTTAACTAAAAAAAAAAATGGGGGTGGGAATTAATTCTTTCAGATTTAGGGGGCCGTGACATGAAAGTAATTGGGAAGCACTGCTCTACAATACCGGGGAGACAAAATAAATAACTAATGATGAGCTAACATATTTATACAAATATTTAAAGTTTTGTTGGAAAAATTTTCAACATTATATTTAGAAAAATCATTGTTTGCTTTTGTAAATGAAATGACATTCTTACTTTGTTTCTGGGATCTTCTTGTTTGGCACTTCCACGGCCATACAATGGAATAACTTTATCTTTACATATTGCTGCTTTGCAAACAGGACAAACCTGGCGATTGGGTCTCGTTTCTAACCATTGATGCAAACATGGCCAGCTGAAAAAATCATAATAAAATTACTTATCACAGCAAATAAATGCAGATGAATATTTATACATAGTTTTATGGCAAATAAATACAGTAGTGCACCAAGAAAATTAGGTAGACATGCATAGAATACATCGCCTATACAACATAATGTCATTGGAAAAACCTACCCATCAAATAGTAATCAAAAAGCAAAGAAATTATAATACTAAACAAAAAAGGGGGAAACCATCATTCAGACATGGATCTAGAGTGGATGAAGATAATATAACAGTAAATAAATAATGTTAGGAATGGTCATAATTTAAAGGCACACAGGAAGTTATAGATAATTTAAGCCTATGTGAAAACTTCCCAACACGTTCTTCAACTGTATAACATTAAACAAAATAATTGCATAAATTACTGGCCAGTTTAAAATTTGATCAACTAACAATTCTTCAATATCTGATAACAAATACGTCTCCATCAATTTTGCTTGCCAAACTTTTTATATTGGGGAAATCAGCAGTATCATTGAAGGAGCATTGCCTTTAACACATGTCGTAATTTTCTTGAGTTATGAACTATTCCTTACTTAATTTTTAGATTGGTCGCGTAACAGCTTTTTTTGATATTCCAATTTGCATAACTTTGAACATAAATAAAAAAACGTGTAAAATGAGGTTAAGGGGTATAGCAATGACACCATACTGAAATGCATTAATAGCTCCAGAATATGTAATAAATTTAATAAACCCTTTTGGACAGTTTGGTACAATAAAGAGCAAAATAATGACTATAGAAGATGTGACAATAAACAGAAGGCAAACCAAAGGATTTATCACTACGATGGACATGATAATTTTTTCAATAATAATATAGAAACATGGTCTATGCTTTGAATGATGTAGATTTTTTTTTTACTTATTCTTGACTGTGACAAAAAAGTTATTATTTGAGAAAAATCTGCCCACAAAGCACTTTGCTTCATGTAAAAAAAATTAATTACTTATTAACGATAATAAAATATGAACAAAAAAATTTTGCAATGATATAATACATAATTATATATATTTTTGAGTCGAAGCTTGATTAGAATTCACTGAAGTAAGAAACTCTAATATTGGCAAAAAAACTAGGCGATTTTAGGGAACTTAATTAAGTTAGTCACAAAACTTTTCGCAAATACATGATTTAGTTGACAGAACTACTCACACATATACTTGCATAGTTAGACGTTTCAAGTAGCGCATGCGCACAACGCAGAGCCCGTCATTACGGCGGTTGCCCACTTCTATGTAAAAAAAAAAGGATAAATAATGAAAAGTAGAATATTTTGCAGACCGGTAAACGCAAGAGTGAAAAATATGAAAAGCCATATTGTATTTAATGTATTACTTTTTAATTCTATACTAAAACAGGTAGACACGATAAACAAATTATGATCTTATTGATAATACAAACAAAAACATAAACATGACAATGTAAATCGTTGGTTATGAAAAATAAGAAACAGTTCAGTAAATTAATGGTTAGGTTTGGCTAAGTTAAACAGATCTTCTTGTATTGTAGGAAGACAATATTCAGTTTAAAAAACTGGCTTCAGTATTGTTTTGGAGGGATGAAGTACTGCATTGACAATTAACATTGAAACATCAAACTATGCAAGTATATGTGTGAGTAGCGCTGCCTACTTAATCATGATCTATTTGCGAAAAGTTTTGTGACTAATTACATAAGATTATCTTTACCACTAATATCTCCAGTTAATTTAGTCACAGAAATTCCGTAAATTTTCACATTGGCAGCAAAAGTTGGCAACTAAAAAACTTTGACGTTTAAAATGGCTGCGCATGTACCGAGAGACCTGTAAAAATCTTTGACAGTGGTAGGTTTTGCACGTTTTTGCGCCCACTACGATGACAACAAAGGATAAAAATGATGCAACACTTTATAATTAGCACACCGGTAAACGCAAGACCACAGCATTACATATTTTGTGGTATTTCATTTATTACTTCTTCGACAACCTTATTGAAAATACAAATAAAACATAACATGCCAAGATTTGTTAATAAAATATTCCTTTGTCAGTAATCTTGTATACATGTACATTTCAAATGTCAGCTTTCTAGTTGCCAACATAAAAACTTTAGCTGCCAACTTAAGAAAAATTCCGAAATTTCTGTGACTAGCTTAATTGGAGACACTAGTAAAGATAACCCTTCATTAAATCCCCTAAAATTGACATTCACGCCTATATATATTCAGTAAGTTATATTAGTGTTTTACAAAATACAAGTACAGTTTACCCGCCCACAGCCGTCTTGATATATAAAAAAAAAATAACAGCTAGATGATGGAGGGGAGTTATACTCTTCAGAAAATCTTACTTGAAAAGATTTGTAAATAATATTGGAAATCACCCTATTAGAAAAATAAAATAGTGTTTATAAAGTTTACCAAAATAAGTGACCACACATGCTGACAACTGCATCGCGAGCCGTATCTAAGCAAATGTTACATTCCAACATTCTGTCATCACTTTTCTCTTCCTCGCCATTGCCTCCAGGAGGTTCCTTTTTAGGCCGTGTTTTGCTTGTTGTAGCCATTAGTACGTTTTATTTCATTGAATTTTTCCTATAAAAAATAAATTGTCGTAAATTAATCATGTGATTGTTGTCAGTGACACTATTTACATAAATTGGAAGTGGTATGTCATATGGTCGATTGTCAGCGTTATCCCCCTTGTGCAATATGTCTATTCAATATTTTATATCATCAAAATGAATACTTTAGCTTACCGTAAAATAACGCAACGATCGTACAACTGACAAATAAACACGTAATAATAATAGAAACTGTATGACGGTCACGGGTGTACAAAAAAGTACAAAATCAAAGGTTCACAGGCACAGCTGAACTACACAGCAACACAGCATCAAAGTCAGAGTTGTCTCTGGCTGAATCGTCACTTATATTGTCTATGGTTATTTTATTTATGAATACAATCATCGTCTTTTCACATAATTATTTTTAATACTAAATAATATGTTATTTCAAAATTAGTAAAACGCAACTTCTTAATAAATCTTTACTGCGAATTGTTATTAATATATTTATACATAGAATAATGATTTCACTTTTACATATAATTTATAATATAATTTATAAAATTGTTGTCATAAGTTACATTAGTTAAGTTTATCTTAATATAAATGTATTAAATATTTAATGTCTTCATAACCACGTTTGTTTGTAGCAAAATATATTATATTCAATAATTTTTTGCAGAAACTGAGTGTAAATTTTTTTAAACCAATTATGTGGTGTTAGGTAGTAAAAAAAAATATTATGAAAATCTTTATGTACTTGATAGTTTACAAATACTCCCAAAAATAATCAAATCGCTTAACAGATACTTAAATTATTAACGTAAATTATTAGATAGATTAACATTCATGATTTAAAGGTTTCTTCTACTTATTAATGCCTTGCCACACAGTACTAAAATACTGATTGTGTGTACGTGCTTATTTTGATGTCGAGGGCTTGATTTGTTTCTGTGTTCGTTTATTTTCTATTTTGTGTCGCGTATGACAATTCTATTTACGTGCCGTTTATGTATTTGTGTTACTTGCCGTGGTTGCTAACCTGTCCTGTGTTCGCTCTTGTGAGACATAATCTATATTTGATAACGTAGCGTACCCGATATATATTAAATGTTGTTTTGATATCCTTTGCAAAAGAAAACAAATAAAAATGGGTGGCGCAGTGAGTGACGGTCGTGACAATAACGATTTGATAGACAACTTGGTCGAAAGTCGGTACATCAGAACAGATCTTGTCGAAAAAGTCTTCAGAGCCGTGGATAGAGCTGATTATATATTACCCAGCCATCGAGACACTGCTTACAAAGATCACGCCTGGCGATACGAGAAATTACATCTGTCAGCTCCTTGTGTTTACAGGTTACTTACATTTATAATATTAGATATTATTTAGAACTATTCATTCAAATTACCATATTAATCACCCGTTACCTTCATGATTAATTTTCCATCCAACCTACTTGATAATCGTAATGTAAACTTGACGCTCTTTGTTGATCTACTAATATAACGATGGTCACAACATTATTTTGTGAGAAGCGAAATACATAATGAAGTATCTCGTTTATAGTCGCTAAAATAATTGTTAGAAAGATTTTGGACTGACTTATAAATGGGTTAGTGATAATAGGCATTCTTTCAATCGACATTATGAATTTAACATATCGATATTTAATATTTACTGTATGTTTTGTGGACATAAACATAATAAAAAATCGGTACTTTAAACGTATTACCTAGTTTTTAATTTATTCAACAATTACTAAATTGGTGGAATGAATGTGTACATTCCACTCCTTAACGCAGTGCTTCCCAAACTTTTTCGGATCGTGCCACCTGAAATAAGATTTTCCCTACCCTAAGTAGGAATAATCATAACTAAGAAGATATAAAAATGAATAAAATCGTTGTGCGCTTGTTTTTTTTGACCTCTTGCATTACCAAAATTTAAAATTCAGAAAATTATAATTTTTCATTTTTTTTTAGCTCGCTACTTACTAAAAATTTCGCGGCACCCCTGAGACCCCAGGGTGTCGCGGCACACACTTTAGAAATCCCTGACTTAACGCATACTTTTATAATAGAAAAAATCAATTCTCACAATGTTTTTCTTATAATATTTTCTAAAATTATCTATAATATGAAATATTTTTGCACTTCGTACTTGGGTCACTATCTCAAACATACTCAATATTGTGTATGTTTTAGGTAGCAACTGTTTGTTATTTTGCTCTATATCAGTTATTTTATTTAATCAGTTTTGGAACGATATACCCATAACCGTGTTATATTGCTTTTTGAAATACAGTTGCAAAGAAATCGTCACATAAAAGCACTACAATATGTGTTCCGTTACAGACCGATATTTGTTGAAATTTGAGTGAATACTGTATACATGTGTTCTATTGCTTTGCCACATGTTTATTAGTCTTTGGATGGTGGCAAGCTTCTTATTTCCTGAAATGGCTGGCTGATGACTTATATTAATGTAACCAATGAGATTAACCTTTGTTTTTATTTTCAGTGATGTGATGGAAGGATTAGAACTTCAAGCAGGAGTGAGTTTTTTAAACTTGGGTTCGGGTACTGGTTACTTGAGCACTCTTGCCGGATTGATTATAGGCACAGGTGGCATAAACCACGGCATTGAAGTGCATGCCAGCAATGTGGAATATGCAAATTTAAAATTGCAACAGTTTATTCTTAATTCGCTGGCAGTGGACGAGTTTGACTTTTGTATTCCTCACTTTTTTGTCGGTAAGAATAACTATTATAATATCTAAATATGTTTTGTACATGGAACATTGTTAAGAGGTACATGCAACTCTGAGTTAACTTACATTACCTAGCTTAACACAACTCTGGCGGGCCTGATTGACCGGAAGTTAACGAGTGAGAAATAAAAAAAGTTTTTTTTTTTGACCTACAGATATTCAAATAAAAATATTTTAGTGTTTTGGGCATCGTAAACTGTTAAAAAATATTTCGGCATCATACAAAATACGTACTCCTTTAGTATAAAATATAAATTTAATGGATAAATGCATTAATTATCAAGAGCTTGAAGTTAAAAGACTTTTACCAACTGAGATAGATATATATTCTTATAAAAATATATTAAACATAATCTGTTTTCACACTTACATGAAGAACACACCCCTTGTACTTTTATAGCCTGGTGATCGTCAATAGTATTTCTTAACGATTTGTATATGCCTAGTGAGCAATGATGATATTTGATTGCTTACAATCTTTGATTCATTACTGGTACATTCTGAAATTAAAGTTAACTTGCTATTATTTCAAACCTTTAAGGATATAGACCCACATTATAAAAATGTAGGAAAAAATGGAATGGTCAGTTATTTTCGTTTTGTTTCATTCTATTGTACCATGTATTTTATATTGATTAAAAATTGCTCAATAAAAATCAAAAATAATTTAGAAAACAATAAAATTTATCAACTGTTTACATCAAATACTTACATACAATTTCTGTGTTTAACTGTATCCAAAACAGAGGGTAAAAAGTATCCTCATTCAAATAATAAGGATATATAAAAAAGATAAACAAACAAATGTTATTTGATATCTCATACAAGATAATTTTTTTCTTCTTTAATAACTTAATGTGATATAATAATTTTATCACATCAAATTATGTGCTTTATCAGCAAGAATGCACTATCATTTAAGATATAAAAGTATGTCATCTTTTTGTGTACAAAATACTGAGTATATTAATAATAAATATAAATATTAGTACCTTAATATACTTACATGGGGGAAAAAATCAATTAATTGAGGATCTAGTAACTTTATAAGTACCTACACTTCAACCACTATAAGAATGCACATTTATCATTACATTACATTGTGTAACAGTGCTATTCAAGATGTGTATATTTATAGTGGAAGAAAATAATGATTGTCTTCATAGTAATATATAATCTTTCCAAGCACCACTCATTAAAATTTGATGGCTATTATCAGCCAGATTCGATCCACTATTGAACAAAGACCTCTCCGAACTCCTTCTATTCCATTTTTTACATATTTCTACCAAACTTTAAGACCCTTTTGAATTTTTGCAATGCTACTGGATGATAGTTTATATATTACCTACTTTATAATATTAATAGTAAATACTACATACAGCATGTAGTAAACTAATGTCTGAGTAGCATGCACATTTTACTATCAATTTTAAGTTTAGAAAAAACTATTCTCATAGTTTATTTTTACTGCAATTTATAATTCAATCCTCTTGTCTAAGATTCATAAATGATATACAAAAGTCACCAATATTTTTATAGAATAAAAGCATGTTTTCCCATGTTTATATTTCTATATTTTTTTAACAATTAATATAAAAATAAATAAATTAATACAAAATTCTGTAAAAAATAATTCTTGGCTACTTCAGTAAATCAAAGAAATAATTGAACAACACAAAATTATACTTTGTAAACCTCTGTAAATGTTTGAATTTTAAAGAAGAATTCTGCTGTGATTTATTCTCTTAAAGTTGAATCACTTTTTAGTAAATTATACCTCATGGTGGAAAGCATGTCAATTCTATCTGTCTTTTTAGGAAACGGTCTTTGCTTGCCGCCGACAATTCGGCAATATGATCGAGTCTATTGTGGTGCAGGATGTGGGGAAGGTTATGAAGACTATCTTAAAAACTTAATTAAGGTACTTATTTAATTCAAAAAATATTTAATAATTACCTAGGTACTAATTACATGACACAAAAGTACTGAATAATTTATCTTGTATGGTATTATAATATCCATTGGTAGGAAAATAATTACTATAATATTCAAACATAAAATATCTTAAAGATATGTCATACGTTTAATTTAGTGTTAAGGAGAATTTCCACCTTGTAGGTATAACTAATTTTACACTAAAAACAACCGTATGTTCGCAAAAAAATATCAATTTTGTTGTGGCTATCATTATTTCTTAACACATTTGCTTTTAATTGTAGGTTGGAGGGATTCTAGTTATTCCATTGGAAGGTAAGCTTCTACAAATCAAGAGATTGTCTGATACAGAATGGGCGACTAAAAAAATACAATCAGTGTCATATTCCATGCTCCAGTTGCCCAATGGTCAAGAAGAAAAGCGCCATGTTTCCGTCCGTACGTATAATATGATAACATTGCTTATTTGAATGTGTCAGTGCAAGACTTCTCATTTACATGTTCTTCTTCTTCTGCCATACATCTTAGATGGGTCTTAATAAGAAGAATTTCTGATAGCCTATAATGAGATTTGTAATTGCTGATGGTTATTTTAATACGTATTTAAATATTTGATCAATGTGTTATAGATTTTGCTTATACTGTTTTTTTGTTCTTTACTTAGGTGTTTTTATTTTATTATAGCTGATATTGCCCCAGCACCTCTTCAAATCCTTTGCAGAACATTAATTCGTAATGTGTTGCGTGACGCAGTACTAGAAGAACATCCAAATTTACGCAAGGCTCCTTTGAAGACAAAAAAGTTCAAGTGCAGACGAAAGTTAGGTGAAACTAGGAGAATTTGTATTCCAATCAATGAAGGAGGAATGTTTGGTAAGAATAGAAAAATAAAAGAATTATATTAATAAAAACTATGTTTTGAAGCGGGGTACAAATGCTACCACACCAGTGGTATAAATTTAATCTTGTTAATTTTTTAGATCTTTGATAAAATGGATCAGTATTGTTATTTTCTTTCATATTTTTATTGTCTTTTTGAAACTACTAGATGTAAATTGATGTTAGTTAAGAAAACCGTTGATACACCTAATTTCATCTATGAAACAGATATGCTTCAATATTTTTTCTGGAAGTGCATAGTTAATATTTTGTGTTTCAATATAAAATAAAGTAATATTAAATAAACAATACATATTTTAGATTTCAATGAGTTACACAATTTGGACAATGAAACGGGATCCCATGAGATGAATGCACTTTTAAATTTAGTGCTACGCATGGGTGATAACCGAGCAGATATGGAAGACCTCTCTGATGATTCAAATGACACATTCACGGATGAACATAGCGAATCGCACCTGAGCGAAGACAGTCAATCATCGGAATTTGTAAATTTGCGTGTGTATGATTCAATTTCTATTTCATCGGAAGATGGACAACTCGCAATGCCTTCAAACTCAAACAATCCCACAACAACAGAAACACCTCAAGAAACCATATCAACAGTAGAAACCAACCCGGTAGACGTTCCAACTACTAGCACTAAAAGTGAAACTACTAATACTACTGAAAATTCAACGAATCCGGATAAGAGTACAAATTCTAGGAAAAAACTTGATAGTGGTATTGTGGAGGATGAGGTTACTAGAACATTTGCAGAAGATAATAGCCTGTCACCAGACACATCCATCTCTGAACATATGAACACTAATTCCAGTGAAGAATATCTGGGTGACAATGAATTGAAGCAATCTTCAGACAAGCCAGGTATACATACACGTCACATAGTTTTATATATTATACAATAATTGGGCTACTGCTTACTTCCATTTTCGCATAATATTACTGAGTTGTAGATCAGTGAAATTACTATAATTTCTTTTCTATTTTAATTGAATTAACCATCTCATATTAGGTATTCTTTTTTCCCTACCTTTGTTTTGGAGATAACTTTTAGAGTTTTTATTTCCCACCTTTGAGAGATACAAAGCCAAATGTAATGGTTCCACTTAAATGTGAGCCCAAAAGAATCACTAAGCAGGGCCTAAAATTCATATTTGTGCTCTCTTATGCCATCTTCTCATTATGGCTCTGAAGTTCCTTCTCATTATTTTTAACTCGATAGAATCCATCCACTGCTTCATGAATATTTCTGACTGATTATACGTGTATTCTATCGAAAAATTCTGCTTATAATTGTCACATCTATATTTTGTTTAAAAATATATAATTTTTCTTTTAAAGGCAAAGATTGTTCAATAAATTTTTTTATTGTGTTATGTAGATACTGCTGCAAAGTCAAGGCGCACTAGGCGGTTGAGAAAAAGACATTATTCAGAAGGCAATACTGGCCGTGAGCATCATGATGAAGATGGTTACTCATCAGACAGAGAGAGCGAGTACACATCGGCAGACTCGAACAAAGTTAAAAAAATGAAGAGGAAATCTCCGCCCCCTGGAAACCCGCACGATATCCAACGAGAATTGTTAGCCAAAAATCTTTTGGAGAAGGTTCGGAAACTGCCACTTCCACCTCCATTGAAAGTTTTTGTGAACATGGGCAGACATTTTTGATCATCGAATTGAACTCTTCTCATCTATAATGTGTGATGTTGAACAATTGTGCTACTGATCATTTTGTCTCTATACAGCCATATTATTCTAAAGCAGCTTAAATTCATTATTGTAAAAAAATATCCTATATACCGGTTGCCACATTGTTACATTAATTAAATTTAAACTATAATTTTAGACATTGGCACATTAAGTCAGTGACTTTTGACTTATCTGTATACTTTAATACATAATATATCTACAATAAAAAAATAGTACAGCAACAGATGTCACATATTTTACATCGATCATAATATTTATGTTAATCAAATAAATAATAAAAAAAAAAAAAAATGCATTTATTTTATCAAAGTCCATATTTATTATGAATGCCTGTTTTAAAGTACTGGAATAGAATAATTTGGCTTTATAGATTGATCTCGAATGACACTACCTAGCATTGCATTCGGTGCCACTTATGGACTTTTAAGCATGTATTATATAAAGTGAGACCTAAATAATGTTAAAGTGCGGTAATGTAATATTTAATGTATTAATTTTGAGAACAAATTAATTTTTTTGTATAAACTTCAATCACAATTAAGAGTTAAATGTAATTTATAACTTATATTGGATAGTGAACTAATTTGTGTTTTTCATATAAACAGTTTTTGTGTAGAAACATATATTATGAATCATTTCAGGTTAAAATATGAGTTAGCAATTATGATAACCATATAGTAATTATCCTTAGAAGTCATTCATTAAAATTGTTCATCTACTCACGGTGGCATAAGAAACCATACACTTGCAGCACAAATTGTACACAGAATCATATCAGTAAAGTTGTGACCTTTTTGACTTATATGGTTCTGTCATTTTTGAAATGCGATACACTGCCGAAATCTTGGGATTGAAAAATCTTCAGTCTCCACGCTGCTGTATTTTCAAACAACCCTTACAATATTAACCACTGCGGAGTTTGTCTGGAAAATAGTGTCTAATTTAGAAACTAGCTACGTATGTTTGGCTTAATTCATTTTGTTACAAATATAATCTATTTTTGGCAATAAAAATTACATCTATTTTGGAAAAATGGTATGGTTACTTGGTACTAACAACATATTACAATTATTCATGTAGCATGTTTTAAACTTACTTAAGCAGAAAGTATTAAATTTGCCCGACTTAATGCTAAATTGGAAAACATATCAATATCACTCTTGTCAACCCGACTCTTTACTCATTTAAAAACTATAGGATAGGCTGCAACTAGTGGATTTGAGGTATTCTACACTGATGTCTTAAGGCTTTGATGTAATTTTTCAGAAGAAAACAAATATATTTCCTTCCCTTTCCACTTTATTTTGATATTACATCAAAATCACATATTACTTATGTAAATATATAAATCTGGTCGTCATTATAACTATGTGGACTTTGGCAAGCCAAAAGAACGTTGGTGACAAAATGCTACTTTTCAGGAAATCGAAACTAGTGATTTTTGGTGAACAACTCTTTAAAGTACAACTTCCTTCTAACTATCTAAGTTTTTCTTTCAATTATAAATGGACCAAATATATTTTTTTGACCTGGATTTTTTATTAGATTAGAGTAAAAATAGATTTTTAAAATGACTTAATTCATTTTGGCCTTCCAAGATAAATTGGATATAAAATTAAAACACCTTCACGTATTTTACATTGTTTTATTGTATACTACTTCAATCTTCCATATCAGCTCATTAAGTGGAGCATATGGACACCGCATGCCGCCTTTAAAAACCCTTGTCACCTGTCTGTATTCTTGCATCTTTCCAGGTCATACCTGCATACCATTCTATAGATAGTATATTTATAGACAAGATGGTGAGAACCAGTCGGCTCAAAGAATCGGCAATTCATATTAAGACACTCTATGCTAGTGTAGCAGCTTCACTTTGTCAGTGATTCTTTCTTTTGTCTTCTTGTTACAAACAAAGTCATACCACCGTATTCCCAGAATCCGCCGTAGGCATCTGTTCTCAAAGCTTAAAATACAATTGTTTTGGGCCTTTTTAGGTGCCATGTTTCGCAACCGAAGCACTGACAAAAGCATGCATTGAACATGTGGCATTTGGTTTTTACCTTGTGCAGCTTTGAGTCCCAGACATTTCACACGGAATTGAAAATATCTAAAACTATCGACACCATATTTAGAAAACATTTTATATAATACAATTTAAAAAATCCTTCCTCTGTGTTTTTAACTGAAAACATTGACATGTTGAAACCTAATGTAAAAACCCTTCTGATTATCTAGGAAGAACACCTTTTTGGCAACCTGTAGATAATATTTTGGTGAACCTACCGCCGCATATAAGACAAAATCACCAACATGTCATTTACGACCTTTTGGCTTGGAGTAGTCCATGTATTTTATAGGCAACCCTGTATTTCACTTTTTAATTCCTGTTGCAATTCCTGTATTTGTAATTTTAATATCTTAAATAACAATTTTTCGAAAAAAACAAGAGAAAGTATTCAAACTATTTCTCAAGAATATTTTATTGAAAAACTGGACACCTCAATCACTTTTTTTCATTAAAATTTTTTAACCTCTTCTTCCCTATGATGGAAACTGAGTAGATTTTGCGTTTAATTATGTGATTATCTTTGTAAATATACGTAACACAGAGTTCACATTTTAGGTATTCCTCCGTAATATATTTATTTGTTGGATGAAAAAGTTGCAATATATAGTTTTTATCAGACACAACAAAAATAAATGTTTTGTTAAAGAATCGGGCATAACTTTGCCAATGTGTATACGAGCATCAAGAATTGTAGATTCTGCACTTCTCAATCAAAAAATAAACCCGGTTAACATGCCATATTTACAAAAGACCTCTAGTTTATCCTGTAGAATAGAAGAAAACATATTTCATGTTCTACTTGGGATAGAATAGACATAAAAAAATTACTTTATCAATTTGGATTAAATTTCTGTATTTTTTTTAAGTTGAGTTGTTCTCTATTCATATTTACTTTTCATTTTATTTTTTTCATCAATTTGCATGTTGTGTATTTTGATAAAACTATTATTGAAAAAATAAGCACTTATTTGTACAAACTTTCGTGCATTATAAGACGACAATTATATATATGTATGTATATACACATAGTATCGATTTGTATGAAATTCGACTTAAAACCGATCCTACTTACGACTAAGGTGTTGGAACATATTTTTGTCGTAAGTCGGGGAATACCTGAATATATATACATACATTTCAATACATGAAAATGGCTTATCCATTAAATATTTTCACATTTATAATATCTAGTTTTTAAACTGTATTTTGCCTTAACATTTGAATCTAATATTAAATCACCTAAAAACAACGAATTTTAATAAATCTTTATATGAAATAATGCATAACTTTATGATTTTTTTATTCAGTCCAGAATATAACAGAGTATTGGCTGACTTACTTAAATATGCCATGATTAAATAATTCATCATGTGTGCCTAACTTTTATTATTATTTATTGTAGAAATGTAAAGAGTTTATTCTTAAACAAAATAATAGAATGTAGCGTGTATATAGTATGCTTTGGCCACATATTATTTATGTCTCGGCAGTATTTTCTCCAAACATGCTAGATTTTGGTGTCCTATATAGCCACTAACTGTCATTAACAGAATGTATACAATGGGTTTCAAAAGGTGAGAGATAATTGAAAGTCAATTTTTGGATGCTTCCATATACTACTCATATACTCTATGTATAAAGTGAACATCTACTTGAAAGGATATATTGCATTTATTTGTATTTTGGCATTGAATGTGAAAACTATGGATAACATTATTGGTTTTTTATAATAGATCTATTAAAATTGATTTTGTTGGTATTATACCTGTCTTAATTTTAGCTTTAATGCCATATGTAGTAAGTCTCATAGACATAGAACACACATGCAACAATCATTACTATAATTTGTCATCTGTTGTAGGTTTAGGAAAGATTTGTGCGAATATCGCACACTTCTAATGGGTAATGAAACATCAAAAAATATGTTGATTTGATTCACTGCGTTGAAAAGTATTGTACTGCCTACAATTGATGGAGTGTTTATTGATACCTTAAGAACATATAGGATTACATATGAGTAATAATAGTATTTCATTTTTAAAATAAAATAGGAATTGTCAGTCCTAGGTGTTTACAAGTATCATACTCATACATACATTGATACCATTGCATTCAAGCTATGTGTATAAGAAATTATACACAATGCACTCTTGTACACCAGGTTTCTATTGAATATACAATATAATAGTTTCAACCTTTGTAAAATGTATGTTCTTTTGTTCCTCAAAAGCAATTGAACCGTAGGTGTATAATAATTAGGCAGCAATGTCATGTAAATATGTTTTGTAATAAAGGCGGCTATGCAAGCAGGGTTGCCAACTATAATTTTTTTAATATCCCATTTGATATCTGAGTCTTTTTAGAATCAAAACGTCCGTTTGTATTTCGAGCTTAGTAAAAAACTATTTGAAGGTAGTGACATTATTTTCTAAACAGAAAAAGTAGTCTTATGTTTTTAGGGGTATTATAACAACTATTTCTTTTTTTTTTTAGTTCTATATCATGTGAAGGTGGCATTATATTAGAATTCAACATGTTGTATTCATATAAAAGTGTGATGGCACTGCAAGCGATTTTGTTTTCATTATGTTGATACAGTGGTGATTAGAATAGGTATGTAAGTAATATTTTAAATTCCTACCTTAATCTGTAACTTTCACTGAAATATCGAAACAGTTGGCAATTCTATATGCAGCCCATATTTTTATATAATTTTACCATGTCGTGTTATAATAAATCATTACCTATATGACGAGTGTAATAATTTCGGTACTAGTGCAACTATATTGCTTAATTTGGTGTCAAAATTTAAGTGACAGAGTAGAATTGCATGTACTTGCAATACTTAAAACTTGTCTGTATAGTGACAGGTTGTCGACAACAATAAGGTGACTGGTGAAAATTTTGATTTAATCCGTCTCAAAATACTCAAGTCAGTAAAAACTGCGTAGCTTGTGGTATTATTTTATGTAAAATTATAGACAGCGTGCTTCTCATCATTGGGGGCTTAAAAATTCTGCAGTTTAAGTCGATAACTTGCAATATGCAAAGGTGCTAGTACCTGCAATTTTATTTTATTACTTGTAAATTTATGGCTTATATTTTTTATTTAATATTTTACCGCAATAAAGTTTGACTGCATTGATCAAAACTGAAATACTGTATTATATTCATGCTTGATTTCATGACACTTAAAATATATAATATGTCTGTGCCAAGCTTGAATTATTTATTCTATTATTAATCGTAATGGATTACCTCTAAAAAAATCACATTTGGCACGGAAATGTAATAATTTTATTATGTATTTTGCTCAGAATAAAATTTATTGAAAATAAAAAAATGTTACTTTATACTGAGTTTTATTTTATCTATCTATCCAACTATCCCTGGTAGCGTGCACACCTAGCAATCCAGAAAATGCGGTTCAATTCCCCAAACGCATGCCTGGATGCCCATTGTGTAACAAACAATTCTCATGAAAAAATAAATAAGACTAATCGCCATCTAAGTCATCCAGGCCACTGTGGGTGAACCATAATATTAAAAGAGTTCTACTGTATAACTTACACCCTATTTGATAAATTGACAAAACAGTATCCTAACCACGAGTAGAATATTAACACTCGAAGCAAATTTCTTGAACATGATCAAAATATCGTTGCCAATATTGCATGAACACGTAACTTGATCTATTAGTTTAAGTCATTTTGTAAGGTATAGTTTTGTCATGAACAATATGCACATAGCTAGTTTTGAAGGCACAATGACAGAGTATATTGATTTACACCATAATATGCACCAAGAGAGAGACAGTCACATATCCTTTGTCGTCAAGTCATTTTTTTTATTGAGCATATCAAGATTCTGCGGAAAGAATGTTATTTTCTTTATTATATCAATAAATACAACTATGCATCACCTAAAAACCGAAATTACCATAGAATTGTCACTAGACTGGTTTACATCAGACTGTTCTTTCCCCGCTTCTTAAGAAAATCATAAATTTAATTATTACACGTTTGCTATATAAAGATGCGAACATTATATTTTTAGGAAATAATATACAGAAAGAAGTAAAACTTATAGTCTATGTAAAATATTAGACTCAAAAATCTCAATTATATTACACATCTATGTATATACACATGCTTGATTTGGCATGAAATTTTCCAAGGAATTAAAAATTTGAATATTATGCGCATTTGTAATTTTAGAAAAAATATTTTGAATAATCGAATACATTTGACATAAAAGGACATGTTATTGCTTACTGAAAGCATCGCATACTCATCTGGCCGCTGTGTAGGTTCCTTGTCTCGCTTCGCCCTCTATCAACACTTGGTAGCCGCAAGCTTTATTTAGTGCAATATTTTGAGCAGAGGGAAGTATTTCGGACGTATGCGCAGTACCCGCCACTAATGAAACAACAATAAAAAGATTTGTTGAACTCGTAAAAAAAATCAATCTTTTACATGAATATAACGAGCACCCAATTTTTATCATGCTAAAATTAGTAATAAAAGTGCATTTTATACTTGAGATTTTACAGTACATATCCACACAAATCAATTACTTGAGTATATTTTATTATTCTGTTATTTAAGAAAATTAACCGAGCAACTTGTTATCAATGTACTCACAAATTATTTTTGCTAGAAATTTTCAAGCTTACATACTTCTTGTTTAAGTCAAGTAAATTTTAATGAAGCTTACCAAATATATCAACTATTGGTGTAACGCTATTAGCTAGATTTAGAAGCAATATAGAGATCATTCTCGGTACCCATGTAATGCTTAGCGATTATAGTAAAAAATAATTATTTTAAGTCCTTGGTGTGTGATTATGAGAAGCAAATGCTTTGGAGCTATATTGGAAAAATACAGAAGCAGATGCCCAATGGGTTTAGTGATTGACTGACACTCAATTCTTCTGAAAAGCAGTTGTCAAGAAGTTTCCAACAAAATACTGCAATCCATTTGTAACCTGTTTAATGTTATAAATCATTAAATTTCAGTAGTGATTGTGTAATGAATGTGTAGAGGTTGTAAAAAATCAATTGAATATGGTTTATAATTATTTTAATAAAAATCTAAAAGGGCAAAAACTGGCATCCGCGAGTGCGCGGCGCCCATCGCTGGAAGTGTTCTGAACGTGAACAATTTACATCCGGAGCTAAGCTAACTAAATCCCAAATGGTACGGAAGAATTTCGACAACCGGCTGATTCAGGGGAGCTAGGGCCAGCCTCTACCGCAGCGCCAGCCCGTCGCCGGGCAAGCGGGAGTCTGCCCAAGCTACCAGAACCGCCCGCGACTATTGCCAGCGTGACGGAACGCCACTGAGCAGATCTGCCTAACCACTTTACAAGTCAATTAAGAGCGATCAATGTCCAGTAAGTGCCATCACAACTAGAAGACACACACCTCCAATTTTACCCACTATAACATGAGTAAAATCTCATAGTTTTATATTTGAGACCAAAAATGAAATTCACGCTTGTCGATAATTGTTATTTATTTAATTTGGCCGGACTTTTAGATATTCAAGATGCAGGACTTGATGCTTAATATACTGAAGAGTTGGCTTACAATCAATTATCGTAAAAGTTTTTAGAATGTGGAAATCCATATAATGTATATCTGGAGTGGTTTAATTCCATGCCGCTTAAATTTTATTTTATTTATTTTATACATGTTGTAATAACACTAATTTATGTATATATATATATTCTGAATTATTTAAAACTGGTAAACTTTTTACAGTTTTAAGTAATTCAGAATTTAAAATCAATTTTCATCAAGCACCATCAGTCGAAAATATTAATTATGTAAATGTATGTTATCAGCTCATCGTAAAGCAACTGTTATTTAAGATGTAGGCTTTATAGAAGTGATAAAAGTTTTAATCGTAAGTTATAATAAATAAATAATAAATTAGTTTCGTCTGCTTTTATATAATTTTTGTATTATACGTTTATACTATAGTTTGAAGATGTTTTAAGGCGACAAAAATTTCTGCTTACAGCTAGCAAATGTTGTTCTATGTCTCAACATTATTATTTTTAAGTGTCACACAAGATGAATAAAAATAGAAGTATATTTCAAATGTATTTTGAAGTCAAAATTAGTTGTATATCATGCAATTTCTCATTAGGATTTTGAAGAATATTGCAATATACAAATAGGTATCTTATTTTTTTATTGTCGTATCACAAATGGAAAAATAAAGTGAGCATTCTTGTCACTTTTTGGTTTTGTTAGGTTAGGCTATATAAGGTTAACTAACGTTCGGTTAGGTTAAGGTTTTTTATCATTTCGGTCCGAAAGTGGAGCGTATAGATCTTAGGTTTTTTTTTATCATATAGATGTCCGCAATGTGACATATTAATTTTCACGAGAATTGGCTGCCAGACGATTTCTCAGCTCAAAGGCATCTAGTCCTGCATTTTCGAAGTTTGTCTCCCCGGTAGGTGAGAGGCTTACATGCGCACCTCGCATTAGAATAATGCGGGTACGATTCCCACATCTGCCAGTGGTTTGGTTTTTTATGCCATGTCCGCTGCCGAAGTGGAGCATATGGATCTACATATTGTAAAGACATTCATTCCGAAAGTGAAGTATATAGATCTCCGTAATGTGAAGACGTCTTGACAGATTATTTTTCATAATAATTGTTTGTCAGATAATTAATCAACCCAATTGGTATCCAGTCCTGCATTTTTAGTTTTTTTAAATCCGACAGACGAGAAATCAAATCTCCGGATTGGTAGGCATGCACGCTACCAACTACACTACCGGGGAGACAGTTTGGTTAGGTATTGACGAATCGTTTTTGATTTTTTTTATAAAACACGTTGTTTTTTAATGTTGGCTATTACTGGATTATTTTTAATCCACGATTAAAGAATTATAACGCACTATGAAAGCTAATAATTTTGAAAAAATAATCTTTTAGGCTCGCCAAGCACGAAAGTCGATGGACGTAAATGGGAGTTGATACGTTATTTCGTCGTAAATCACCAACAGTATTAAAAGATTAACCTTTCCGTTTGATTTATGCACAAATTTAACTAAAAGCCAACTTTTAGCAAAACTCGTAATCGGCTTATCACGTAAAGGTTTTGTATTTTATATTCAAAAAGCTTATAAATACGAAGTTATAAATATTATTATTTTGTGCATTAGGTGTTATAAAACATTTTATAATGTTCTAAGGTAGTGCATTATCGGATACAATCAATATATTAAGAGTTCACGGTAAAATGTCTTAACCCTTTGGTTGGTACAAAGATATAATTATTGTGTGTGATACCTGTGGGAAATGCTAACAACGACGTGATAATTCTCATAAATGTGTTGATTAATATCAAACGTCGTTAAGTTCACACATTGAAAAAAAAACCCTTTTTGTTCGGCCATATCCGCTCCCTGTATGGAGCATACGCCTGGCACGTGGTGCCTCCAGGAATTCCTGTCACCCGCTAGACATTTTATATCCTCCTCCTTTATAATAATTGTTATAAACTACATATGAAGATCTTCAAGATTGCATCAAAACAAGAAGATGAATATTGTTGGCAATTTGCACTGTGTGATGTGTCATAATTTCAACTCGAAAATTCTCTGAAAATATCCTGAGATATGTTGTGAAATAAAAGAGTTTCTTAAGTCAATTTGACTTGTTGAAGTAGTCTAACTTTCTAACATTAAAAATGTAGTTCAAATTGTGGACGATTTCTTTTAAAAGTGACTTTCGCATAGTTCCGTCGAGTAAGTCTTGTGGTACTCGCCGGTCTTATAAAACGCCGGAATCTCACTAGTTAGAAGAACAAACAAACAGGGTTCAGACCCTCTGGAGGCATCCGAAGTAAGTACCCTAGCCAGTTTCAGCGCCGTTGCGTGACTTTTAAGGAGACGGGAAGGTGCCTCGTCCGCTTCCTTATCTCCGCGTTACCGATGAAGTCATTCCACCCCACTCCTAGTATCCGACGCAGGCATCTATTCTCAAAGCTTAATATACGGGTTTTATGAGTCTTTGTAATGTACCATTCGCCTAGCAATCTGGGGAATGCGGGTTCGATTTCCTGTCTGTCGGATTTGTAAAATCCGAAAATGCAGGATTGGATGCTCATTGGGTTGAGTAATTGTCTTACAAACAATTCTCGTGAAAAATAATCCGTCAATACGTCTTGACTTGCGGAGATACCTATACTCCACACTGTGTAGATCCATAAGCTCCACGTTGGGAGCGAACATCGTATAAAACAAAAAAAAAATGTTCTCTTTATCCCATCTCTTTCTCTCTCACACACACACGCGCTGAGACACACACACATAAAAGTAACATGCAAAAACTTATAAATTAAAATATTATTGGATAATAATGACTTTACGTATAATATATTATAAAATAGTTTTGTTTAAATTCACCTTGTATTTCTATGTAATCAATATACCTGTATAATTAGGTATATTACAATTGTTACGGGCTTAAAGCCTTCAAAAACAAATTGAACTTTTAAAGATTTCTCGTTAATAGTTTATTTGACCTTCTTTATTTACTTCCTAGTAATTGAAAAATACAATCATTGGTATTTTAAATACCCCAGAGGAGGGCTTTCCAATCTGTGGTGCCCGCTGTTTTGGCGGTGCGGAGTGATGGAAGATTTACAATCGGTATCTAAGGTCGATTCGATTGCCGACTATAAGAGGAGGACAATTTTCGGAAGGGGGGTTTTTCTTAATTGCTTTCCCCCCGAAAAGCCTTCAGCATTGA
>JAGVSQ010000714.1:0-35420 GCA_022683975.1 Rhyacophila evoluta
ACCCTGCCTGTGGCCAGTTCCGGAGTCTCGATCCCTTCTGAAAACCGTGTATTGATTAATGTTTCAATCAATTAATGTTTGTTCAAATACAGTCATATTGATAAGGATACTGGAAGAAATGGACAGTGCATATTAAAGAAAGAAATAATAATCTCTGCATGGATTTATATGCGCATTGTTAACTTATAGCATAGACGATATTTTTTTTATAATATTTTGAACACAAAGTTTTATTCTATTAATTCAAAATGTCATTCTTACACGATTGATTCATTTTCTGTAACATCATTGATAAAAATAAATAATCGCAAAGTTTTTAATTTAACCATAAAATTATAAAAAATCGTGAATACTAATCAGAATGTGATTGCTTAAGTTGAATAGTGATTTTATATATTAAATACGTAAGTTATTTTGAACAATACAATGAATTTTGACAACATGTGAATGTTAAGCATTAGAATTGACGATTGAAAATTCTTTTATCGTGATATAAACATACCAATTTGATTTTTTAAATATTCAACATAAATTATGGATAGCGGTACTGATTACAATGTCCAAATATTTTATGCGTATGCCTCTTAAAAAGTAGGCTATAAATTCCGTCGGACTACAATTTTTGTGGTGTAAAAAATGATCTATAATCATGTAAATTGAATTATTTAATCATATTTTTCGATTTAACTGTAAATAAAAAAACCACAAGATATTGTAATTCTGATAAAACTTACTTATAAGGGAATGTATAATACATGGCTAACTTATTTCATTCAAATCAATCGTATGTTTTTTTGTATGAAATTTAGTGCTTTTGTTTAGTATAATATATGTATGCTATATTTTTTGCAGAAATGATTTAGTGAAAGAATCTTAGAAGAGATCTCTAAGTGCCGTTAATGATAACGATTATTACTGTATTTAAACAGTTGAATTCAATATTTTAATATCCACACACACATACAGGTAGATGATTTCTAAGAGATGTATTTTTTTTATTTATTTAAGATATTTATTGTATTACAAATCTAATCAATTAAATAAATTCTTCCGTAGGCCATTATTATTGTAAGATAATAATCAAATAAATACTGTTTTTTATTGCTAGTAATAATTAGATTGTTTGCGTTGATCGGTTGATGCACGGAAAGCTCTCATTTAATAATATCCATTTAAAATTACACCCCGGTTTGAAAGTCGGTACAATAATTTCTTCTTATACTTTATTTATATAAATATAACCATATAAATATCAATTGGTATTATAGATGACTATATATTGTAGCATTATACATTTTTATGCTTATATAAAATATTAGCTCTTTTGTCCGGCTTTGATTGGGATGAATTGAGATCTATTCTTCATACAGATTCATTTCAATTCTTGGCTGCATACAATATTTAAGTCTCATGACTATAATTAGTGACGATGTTAAAAGTTGAAAGTAAAACAGTTGACCTAGAAATGGCGACCAAAATGACACGTGGAAATATTATGTCGCTGCTATTCACCGTTTGGTAGGTGTCCAGCAGACATACACCACAGTATTTTCTGTTTTATAATATAAATTAATTTGTAAAGATTTTAAACATATTATTATTTTCTAGAAATATGATGTTATATATATGTCTTTAAATTCAGACAATGGAAGACTTATTGTTTTTTTAGCTGTCAATAAACTCAATGTGCATAATTATAGTTCTGCGTATCTGATTTAAAAATCTGTGTAACGTCACGATGTGAACCCGGGATCTCTAACAAGCGTGCTCATCATTTGGTTAGTGAGGTGAAAATGATATTTCTATGGTTTGTAATTATTTTTATCAAAGTTTTGATAAGGCTGCCATCACAGTTTTAATCCGAACACATTCTGCATTAAAACATCCGTGCACTCGAAAGTTATAAGTAATTTATATTTATGTAATATTGAGGGATGATTTGAACTACAGGGTGTGCCGATTCACACGATAATTCAGTTGCACTTGTTTTATAGAATGACTCTACATTCAATCATCAGTTTACATTAAAGTGCAATAAAATTATCATATGATTAGGTACTATTTGAAATGGTCCAAATTCGACAATACATTTCTAAAACAAATGCTGAGAACCGGTTTCACTTCGGTATATTGTGAGAAGTGTCATGAATCATGATAAAATGAAGGCCAATGACACGTCTACATTTCTCTAGCACATTTGACGAGCCGCTTACGGTGAAAGGTATTATTTCTTTATAATTATTTTTGCTAATCTAAATTTAAATGCAAATACAGTTTGATCAAAAAGAAACTTATCTTACGAATACATAATTTGTCATGTTACACATGCTTTTTGTACTATATTTTATAATTATTATCAGGGCCACACCGTGCTAATGTCCAGACTGTGCATTGCACAAGGGCCCCAAATACAATGGGCACCTTTTTATAATAAAAATGAAATAAATCTGTATTTTCCGTATATTCGTACAAGTATTTTCTACGTTCAATAATATTTCCACAATTAAAACAAGTGTACTATAAATACATACGGTAATTATATAAAATAGTTAGAAAAGGGCTAAAGAGTTAAAAATGTACATGTTATAAAGCAGTGAAACTATGTAAACAGGTGGTTAAAAAACTTTTGGCACAAGAGCACCTCTTACCCATGGTGCGGCACTGATCATAATCATATCGAGTGTGGAACGTTAAAGCGGGGTCTCTAAAAAAGAATATGTGCACATATCCGACAGTTGACTAAAGTTTGCAAATGCTTAAAATAGTTCTCGAAGTAGGCAATTACATGGCAAAATATTTCATGATGGATCCATTATTCCTCGAATGGTTTGGGTATTTGATCTTTTGACATAATGAATTTGATTGGTAGACACCCTGTGACCAAAATGCATGGTCTAATTGGCAACATTTGGTATTTACGCATGGCAACAGTCACGTTACTCGAATTTCTCATTTACAATTTTAAATATTAACTGTGTCTCGCTTTAAGTTTTTTGGCGATGCGGTTGGATTATTGCCAGTCGAAATTTTAATACATAATATAATTATTTACCACAGGTGAATGTCCAATTAACTTTAACAAATATGTTTGACAAAACCGCCAAGTAAGTAAAATCTACATATTTTTAATCGTTCATATTACAAGTAAATCTCAAAATGTACCCGCGCAAATCGTAAAAAAATATATTCTTTGTGATTAGCAAACGCCAAAAATCTTAAAGTATAATGTACGTATTGAGTAATAATTTTTATTTCTTTTATGCGTGCTTCAGTTAAATATCATACTCTTTTAGAGTTTCAGGACTTTTTCCCATTTAATTTTTTTTTATTGAAACAGCTTGTATTTTTCTAAGGCAATAGTAATATTTTAAAATATTATTAATGATAAATGCATGACTGTTTTGTTTTAGGCTTGTCGTGTATTATTTGTCTTTGAGATTTACATTAAGGGAGTTTAAAATATTTACTGTTGATACATTTGACGGGTTTTCAATATGCATTTTTCAAATCTCTTATATAGCGTTTTATAATCGAATTTTATGCTTATATTTATGTTTGCCTCCCCACTCCCGGTGATCAAGAAGTCAGGATACGTGGATAGGTGCCAGATATTGCTAGATCGAGTCGTGATTTTCAGAGGTTACTGTTCAATAACGGCGTGGATTTTATAAATAATAGTTATAGAAAAATAGCGCGTACAAAAACGAGGTCTATGTTAGACAGAAAAAATCACAGTAAAATAAACACACGTAGTGAAATCCGTTCGCTATGATGATGGAAAGTTTCTCTTCGTTAAAGTATTGGTATTATTTTGAAGGGAATACTATGTTCAGCACGTAAAAGTGTATATTTGTCGTAGCATAAAAGCCGAACATGTAGCATGATAAACAGAAAGATATATTATATTATATAATTTCAGAGCGTGAGGAAGTCTACACTAAACAACCAAGAATCATATCCTGTATTTATCTATAAATATATGAGGATTGTTATACATTTACCAGGATAATAATCAATCCTCTAACAATACGATTGTTTTGATTATCTAAATATTACAAAGCGCAAGACTTACAGCTAGATAAATACATGGTTAAAACTTTTTATTTCGAAAAAATCTCGATCTACAACTGTGGCTGATTTTTTCAAATACTTTCTATGTTTAATGCCTTTATTCGTTCGGCTTACGATGGTTTCAAATTTTTTTTACATGCCCGCTTCGAGGCATATAATATAAGTCATATTATAATATTGGATGTCCATGATGTTACTCAGCCTACTGATTATCCATGTACTGGATTTAAATACATATTGATATCTATGCAATTAAGATAAGTAATCTTTTGACTTTTGCCAAGTGATTTACAAGTGCTTTTACTTACCAAATTGGGCATCTAAGCAGCTGTTTTTCAGTCAGGTAAAGTTATGTTTGAAATCGAATTATAGTTTTTATATAAGTTTATTTTTATATTTAAAATCAAAACATAATAACATCGTATACACTTAATATAATACATGATGGTTATAAGGAGTTAAAAAATGCACTACTATTTAAAATTACTTATGACATAAAAACATAACTTAGATAACTCATTGACGAAATTCGCTATTTTATATATACTAAAAATTAATAGTTATCTATAGATAAATTGATAGAAACTTATCTTAATTTAAAAAAAGTAGTGTGTTCATTGAGTCTCACTGAGCAATTTTGTCAAATGAATACGTAATTGATTTAAATAAGATAGGATCATAACTAAACAAAAATAATTTGTTGCTAAAATCAGGGCCGCGTCGGGCTATGAAGCAAAGATGTAGTTGAATCAGATGGCATCATGCTAGGGGCGCAAAAGTAGCGAAAGTAGAAATTAAGAACAAAAAAATCCGGACAACTGTACGAAACTAGTAATTTAAAAATAGCGCGGGAGAGATCTACATGATTAAAATTATCATCAGAAACTGTAGGAAATTTAAAGATGTCATAAAAATACATAGTGCCATAGAAACCAAAAAAGGAAAATCAGAATGTTTTTTTTATAACAGCTTAAGTAAGTTTGTCTCCCCGGTAGCGTAGTTTGTACTGTGCGCGCCTAGCGATCCGGGGAGTGCGAGCTCGAATCTTCATCTGTCGGATTTTAAAAATGCAGGACTAGTCTGTGAAGACATCTTCACATTATGGAGATCCATATGCTGCATGTCGGGAGCGAGCATAGTTAAAAAAAACAATTATATAAAAAACACGTGGCGGTTATAAATAAGTTTACTATTTATTGACACATTTTTTTTCAATATAATATAACAAAGTTCTTTGTATAATTTTGAGTACCATTTATGTGTAAAAGTCGAAGACTTGCTGTAATTATTTATGATACTAAAGAGTGTTATTTTTCTTTAACAACTTTATAGTATTTCAGCATCCGGATGAAACACGTTTGTACATCATCCATCAATTTAACCAAACAAGTTTTAATGAGTACACCCAATCAAATACGCCCAATGTAAGTAAGTGCATATGAATATAAAATGATTTCTATTTATATTTAGTCTTCGAGACTTATTGAAAATATACAGATTGATTAACTGTTCGTGTTTAAATTTTCTTCTTTCTGTCTCTCTTCAAAAAGTTGCGAGTTTTTAATTGATGAGTAGAGAGTGAACAAAACATGCAGAGCTTGTATTCTTCCATTGAAATCGGCCCCTGGATGAATCGGTATATCGAACAGATTGCAGATTATGTCGACGTATTCGGACAGCGAACAATCCAGCGACGCAGGCGGAAATCCTACTTCGTTCAATTTGTTTTCCATCGCTTCGGGCCATTCTTGCATCAATGAATCTATGTCTGGCATCGGTCTGAAGATAACACAACAGCTATTTTTTAGAAACTGTAGAGAAATCTTAGAAACACGAGAATATTATATCAATGGTTCCCAAATTTATTGAACTTGCGACTAACATTTAAAAAAAATAGTTACCCTTTAGCACCCAAGAAATCAACTTAAATCTGAAAAATACTTTTTTCAAGATCTCATATATGTATACTATATTATTATACTTTATATAATGCTGTTGATATTTTATTATTGTACATATTCTTGTCACTGTGAATTAGATTTGTAATATCCCTACTTACATCTGATTTATACATGCCTTGAAAAGAGATAAGTAACATTGTGTATTTTTTACATGCTCTTAGAAAATAAGATATCTTAAAGCCAAATCGAAAAACTGTTTCATTTCAATGATGCCACACGAAGATTTTCCCAGGTTTGCAACTGACAAACTATATGTCAACCAAGAAAGTATTTTTTTCACGCAGATTAGAGTTTAGTGAAAATAATAAGAGTTGTTTGATATCTAGCAAGCATTAATCATGTTCATAATAAACTGATCTTGAGATATTACTGACAATTTAAAGGATACTTTACGGTCGTTATACCACAGTGCATGCCGGCACAACAGGTACATATATGAATTCGTCGGCCGGAAAAAATTGAATCTGAACCATTGTGATAAAACATATATGGGAAGGGTACATACTGCCTACAAAATAATATAATAATGGCTTTCACCTCGTATAGTGGAAATTTGGAGGCGGTTTTGACTGATGTAATTCGCTCACATCTTTGATCCAACGTTCAATAGCTTTTCCATTTTTTTCAGCACTTTCAATTTTTTTCACAACCTGGATAAATAAAATGCAATCTGATATTAAACATTCACAAGTACAAAAGCGATTTGTGCCACTAGATATAATGTTGCGACTATTTTTATCTATTCTTCTTGACAAGACACCTAAAAAAAAAAACACTGGTCTAGTAACACTTATAATAAAGTGCAGTAAATCAATAACTATTCTTGCAAAAACACTCGTGTCTATGCTACTGTTTTGCGTAAAAATACTACGCGAGACATTGAATCTGGAACCACAAACAAAGGGATATTAATGTCGTACTGGATTTAAACTTTCATCGTGGCAATGAAAGTAGAACGTTACATTAAAATAATTAATTATTATAAATTAATATGACTTCAATTAGTTAAGTGACGGTTAAAAATATTAATTCTGTTTTCTGTTTTTTTGTTCATAATTAGAGATTCAATTTTATCATTTTGAGAATACACAGTTATTATTAATAATAAGACTTTTGAAGATCGCAAATAAAGATTTTAAAATGCAACTTATTCATATTAAAATCGTTTTAATTATTGGATACTTAATGTTTCGAAGTACAAATTATTTAAACGGAATCCTACACTTTCTGTTAAATAGTTTGAAGATTACCATTGTTTGTTTAGCAGAGCTTGACTTGGAAGCAGCTCTCATTTGAAGGTGAAGCAGGGCAGGATCACTTTGGTTTGGAGATGGCTCATCCAAAACTATTAGACCTACATACAACCAAAATAATGTACCAGCTCTTTATTTACTACATCAATTGAAAATGTCGAATAATTCGGTGCACAAGCATGTGTAACGAATTTGTGAACTGATGTATTTACAGCTTAACTAGACTTTTGTGGTTTTACAAAATTATTTTAATTCGAAATAAAAAAGAAGTCACAAAAACAAATTTCAAAAATAAAATAATTAACAAACCACTAGACACGATGTCTAGATGTATACAATATATATCATGATTTTGAAAATATTTTTTAAAGATCAAAATGTACGCCCACGTACACAACAAATACAGTACTGATTTATCATTACATTCATTAAATAAAAATGTAAGCACTTTTAATCTTCAGAGATAGATTATTTTAGATAACACCGCTGGTAAAAGTGATATTTCTGAATGTATGTGTCACTGTTGTTGTTCTTTCTTTCGTGTTCTTTCCGAAGATTTGCGAAAACTTCATTCTCTCTCGTAGTGGAGTTCACAACGTGATACATTATTCTATTATTTCATATATGTATACATATTGTAATGATCTCATAAGGAATTGTAACTGTTTGCCTCGGGGTTAGCGTATTGATGTTAATTATATTACAAATGACTTCAGCCGAAAATTTTCACAGTAAATGTGCTTTCATATGTGTTGAATGGATGCTTTAAGCCAAATCCAACTTACCTAGTACTGAAATTTTGTCCAAAGTATTTTGGCCCAGTTTTTCTCCTTTTAAATTACATTCGGGTGTAACCACTTTAATAAAAGCATCTATATCTCCCACTGCCGGAATATAGTCAGGTAGAAAAGGTTTCAATTTGAAGTCGATGTCAATTTTTTGAGGTGCATACCTTGAAACACACTGTATATTTAATTAAGAATTCATCAAAAAATTTTACTTATTTAATATTTTAACAGATTTGTCTCTGCTGAACAAAGTCCTCTTCATAGTATAATTTTTAATCCAGAGTTTACTTAGACTTTTCATTTATAAATCTGTTATTTAACGAATTATACATCTAGTAAAAAAACCAAGTAAAATTTACCGTAATATGTGTTGAAATAGCTCCGTCATGTCTGCATTGACTCGAAGATCAGCAAACTGTTGAGGGTCATAGGCACCTTCTGCGGGAACCACCATCCCCCCTGCGCGACCTCTAGCACGATTTCTACCGCCAGCAACATCATCCAAGTCATTCGAGTCTGAATCTTAAGTTGTGTTTTTAAATTTTTATAACTTTTAGAATCGGTCATATCACTATAATTAATATAATTGGATTTTTTGTAAAACCGGAAAAATTTATAAGAGTGATAGTTACAGAATCTTTTTTACCTGAATTATCTGAGGAATCGCTGATTTTGTGTGGCTGCTTGATAGGTTCAGCTCGATCTCTAGAGGTTTGGTGTGAAAGTGGTGGTCGCCGCTCTGTCATTCTTGTTATATTTTGTGGCTTATCAGGAGACTGCAAAAAGTAAAAACAAATAAATTATGCTTCGTCAATCCAAGATTTCTATAAAAATGGTTTTAAATGTTGATTGGAAGTATTTTAAAGTATTTTTTCATGCAATTTTTAAAACGTGTCACTTATCTTATATTATGACATTAGTCTTATCTGTAAAAATCACCAAGGACTTTGATGGGGTTAAAGCCATAGATAAGGTTGTTTTACATTATTAATTAATAAAATATTATTGTTTGCAATGGTACTTTTACGTGCAGCTAGATATATATGAGTGGGATTACTTTCAGTAAAGTGATTCAAAGAGGTAATCCAGTCTATATTATAATATGGAGATGAATTGCACAAAAAGTATTTATGAGTAGGTGAAGCGAGCATAAAAGTAAAAAGATTAGACCATGAAATTATTATTAATATTATAATAGAGATTTCTAATTTTTAACCAGAAAACGTAATCATATTTGAAATATGTAATACTGTAACTTTTGATGCATACTAATATCTACTTCAATATCGTGTATATATATATATATATAAGAATATGATTTGTAAATCACAATTATGTATAACATTATATTGGCATTTGAAATTTAAAAAAAATGTTAAAACATGACTACTCTAACACTTCTCTGTTTTGGTAAATCATTGATGAATCTTTCAGGTTCAGGTGAATCGGAGTCACTGAGGTTGTAGAGGTCCATTGACTTTTCTCTCCGTGCGGCTGGTCTCGTTCTACCAATTGGTCTGGAAGGAATGCTTTTCTTCGAATCTTCAGGGTCTGAATTCTGCGGGCTCTTTACTTCTGCTGCGTTTACGACGTCAATCGATTCATCGAACATTTTGAAGTTACAGTATTAATCCAAAAAATTACTTGAATGTCTGAATATTTGGATATGATTAATAATTATATATTCTATTTATATATGACCTGATCGAATATTACAAGATGTGATTAACATTTAATGACGGAATTGTCATTCAGCGATAAAATATCTGTTTATGTTTTTGTCATTCAAAGTTACCGTTGTCATGACAACGATCAACAAATATATTTACCTAACTTCAGAGTAATGTGTCAAAGACTAGAAAATAAACAGAAAAAGTGAATTGTGGATATTAATAAATAAATTAAATATAGATGTGCTTTATTGTTATTGATTTTTTCATTCTTTATTATTTAGTATTTGTTTGGAAGTCATGAATTTAAAGCGGATGTTTATTATCTCTGTGTAATTTTTTTTTGTAAGAAATATCCTTAGATACAATGCTTTTGTCATAAATAATAAAGTTGTGAATACGGTGATGTTTTACCAATATAACGCAAGTAAAATCAGCATTTTACCAAACACCAAACTTTGAGAGATAAAATTAAATAAGCAATATTTTTGAAGTATGTACATAAAAAACATTTATGTTTTGTGTTGGCATTTTTATTTCGTAAATGGCATTTGCAATGTTACAATAAATTGTTGTCCAAACATTATTATAAAAGTAGCGTAGTTATTAAATGCGTAGTATTGTGTATTTATTTATGTTTTCATATTTTTTTCTTCTTATTTTAGAGGAATGAATCGCCAGGAAATGTATAAAAAATAGTTGTCAGTTAAAACAAAAAGATTGTCTTAGGTACTGGAAATAAATCGTTACAAAATTATTATAATATCAGCTGTTTTTATTGCTCTCTTACAATTTATATGGGCGTTGTTGTTATAAAATATGTATAAATTCGTTTTGAAATTACTGCCATCTATGTTTGCCCTAAGACATTAGCCGCCGCGTGACAAATTTAGTAGATGTCTACTTTAAAAAGTTAAGATTAATATATAGATGGCAGTAACTCAAGTTGAAAATAAATGTAATTATCTTGCTATTTATTCGTGCATACAAATTATATTTTTTAGCCGTTTATTTTTTTTCAAATATAGGCTGTGCTATATTTATAAAAAAAATAATTCAGCAGTAATAATTTAATTCATCATGCTTGGCTTTTTATCAACATAACAAAAAAAAGGATCAAAATAAAATTGGTTGAAAATGGAATTTTTTACGAACAAGGGTTTTAAAACAACAGGGTTGACTCGTCTATAATCTGAGCTCTGTATGCATAAAGTCTGATATTTACAGAATTATGTAAGTCTATAAATATTTGATATATATTTCATTATTTAATGCATTACCGATATTGTGATATTCTATGATATATATGTGCTATTATGGTAGATTTTTTTGTCATTATTTTCTTAAGCGGAGAGAATAATTTAAATGATTTTATATCTTTTGTTATTACTATATTAATGCAATGATTTTGTTGAATCATGCCATGCAGTTATTTCGATTTTTTTTTTTATTAATAAACCACAATTTAATTGATCAAACAAGTTGTCCAAATCGATAGTTAACAAGTTGGAAATATGGACTCAAATTAGATATCCCCGCTAAACGTGGAGTATATAGATCTCTGTATTGTGACAGAATTTCTTGACAGATTATTTTTCCCGAGAATTGAGTAGACAATTGAACAACCTAAACGAGGACTTCATCCAATCCTGCATTTTTGGATCTGTGTGAATCTAATCTGCATTCTCCGGATTACGAGACATTCATGCTAACTTTTACACTACCGGGAAGACTTATATTATAGTATAGAGTTAATAATACTTATACACTATTATTATATTTACCGTTCAAGCCATATTTTTTTCTTAAAAAGATTCTAGAAAGAGTTTTGACGGTAGAAATATTATGCACATATTTAAATGGACTTGAACACATTGCGTTATTAAATAAATTTTGTAACATAAGTAAAAGTTGAACAAACTTTGTCTATTTATTTCAGCGAGCTGGTAGATACGATGCTTAAGTCCCATCACTAGGCTGAAGGCACGATTTTTTGGTTTGATGTTGAACATAAAGCTCATTTGTCTGCAACGTGAACGCAAAATGAAAAAAGCTCATTGCATGTTGCTAACGAATGCATTTTCGCACAATTGAAGGAACACGGCTGGATTTTCTGAAATAAAACGTAGCGCTTAGTCACGTTTACAATAGTCCATAAAGCTCAAATGAATAATTTCGAGCCTGTAAGCTCAAAATATTATATGAATTGAAAGAATTCTAGTTTTGAAATCAAACGTTATGGACTTATCAAGACGTTTTGAATACTGAATACTCACTGCATGTAATTTGCCGATGTGAGAAGTCAGATATCGATTTCAATGTATGTTCAAATAAAACTTACGACTACCATAGTGACTGAACGGTTAATGTACGCGCTTTGGACCCGTAGGTTGTGGGTTTGAATCCCACAGCTTTAGGATCAAAAAAATAAAATAAAAATGACATGGTTTATCTATTATACGAATAGTTGTACTAAACACATTTTTTTTCAACTGAGATTATAATATTACTTCTAAATGTATACAGTCACATAATTGTCACTAAGTTTTGATTAAAAATTAAGAAATTGTCAAGTAAATGATTGCTACAAAAGTACACTGCATTTTAAAAGTATTTAATTCATAAAATGTTTTCATAAATTACACTTAAAGAACACTATTGCACGATACGAGTCAAACGTTGCTATTGCGCAGTATTTTCCATTGAAATTGTGCACACGTGATACAGCACTACGATTTGATATGGCAGTCTCACACAATACAATATTTGCTCACATACAGAGCTTACGGAGCAGGTAGTTATAATTTTTTGAAAATTGTTTTAATAAAACCAGCTTGTAGGTAAACGTTTATAATTTTGATTACCTACGTTTGAAAGAAAATTTGATAAATAACAATGATTTGTTGTGTGAGTATCAGTTTGATGGAAAGTTGTAAACGGTATCACGTAAAAAACTTTTAAAAATACATTTCGTGTTCAGTTGAAATTGTTAATGTTGGATGTGGATAGGTTTTCAGAGTCTGAAACGTAAACGTAAAAACAAACTGCACGTCTAATTAAAATGATTACTGCAGCCATGTTTAGTCTTGAGTCCTCAGTTTAATCAAAGTATTTTTTTTTTGCATTAAAAAATCTTTGTGTTTCTTTTGAATATAAACCAGAAAGCGTGTAAATATGAAATTAAAAGTTATTCGGGTTATTTTTATATTTTGAACGCATGCAATTGACAATTTTTCAACAACATACTATTTTCGTAATATTATTAGATTTTGTTTAATAGAAGCATTATTAAATAGAAATCTACTAATGGTTTTTCCCTATTGTATTTATTTTATTTTATTTATTATTATAATAGGTTAGAAAAATTACGAATAACGAGTTCAAAGGATTTAAAATAAAATATTGCATATTGTACAAAAAAATAAATAGTACAAATGATACAAGAAAAAATAGAATTTTAGAGTGGAAAAAAGAGAGCTTGTCTAGATTGATAGATAGATCCTATTCTAGAAATTTTTAAATTAACATCAACCTAAACTCTCTCTCACTGAAGCAGACATCATCAATACTTTTGTGAAACACAGCTATTATCTTCCGTACTACTATTGATAAGTAGTACTACATTTCGGAATAAAAACATACAGATGTTTTTGATTTCTTTGAGAGTTATCAAACAATAATATGTTATGTATCGAATTTGCGGTAAGCCAAAGCAAAATAAAAATAGTGGAAGAACGTTTGAAAAAAAGATGAAATAAAAATATATCGATTTAAAAAAAATGGAACATCAGTGATGCAGCTGTATAGAAATCGTCTCAATATTTTCATTTTTTATATCTTCTTAGTTCCGGCCCAGCGCCCAAAAACGCTGCTTCCAATTCCTTTGAAGCGGTGACAAATGGTGATATATATCTTTTCCTGAATGCTGCCCTGGCGGCCATTTTCTTGATTTATATACAAAGCTAGGTAGAATGTAGGTGGGACGGGTAATTTGACGGAAACGATTTAAGAAATTCTTGGATTTCGGATTGTCAGTGTCAAACTATTTATTGAACCTATTAAGTTAAAACTAATAAAGAAAATAAAAATATAATTATTACTTCTTTAAATTTACGTTAATTAATCATTTGTTGTTGGTATAATATAAGTGCACGAGTTCAGGAACCCTTACAAGATATCATTTTAAAATTTATAGATATAGGTTAGTACTGAACTGAAGTAATGGGTATCTATCTAATGCGATAAGCAATTAGCTGACAATCAATATTTGAAAAAAAATGTTTTCAAAATATTTAGAATATATCTTTACTAATTGATAATCTAATAACATGATTGTTGCTTTATGACAAATAACTAATTAATTTTGTTTATAAAAGTTTGTAAAGTTCCATTTAGATATTTCTTAAGCCCGCTGAAACTTTATACAAGGTTTATTTTAGCTAAAAAGTTGATACATTTTAACAAAACAAGTTCATAATTTACATTAACATTTAAATCATAAGCTTATAATTGTTTTAAAATTTAAAAACCTGCATACAATAAGCAATATGTGGAGACTGTAACAAAACTTGCATTGAAACAGGCAATTAAAACATAAATCTTAATACACTTTTTAATATGTCCAATCTTTGTGTGTCGTAAAAATAACATTGTCAAATAATGTAAATTGATATCTTTATTTTTATTTCCACATTTACACACTGGATTGTCTACAATCCCAATACGCAGAAAAGATTCTGCCGCGTTATAGTGGTCTGCTCTACAACGGTTAATAGTGACGATAAAATCACGGGAGCATCTTTTACGAGCGTACCGTGGTGTGCTTTGTTCTTTATAAAAATATGAAAAATAGTTTATGAGAAAAGACCACGATTTTTAAGTTTGCTCTAAGAAGCTTTGTGAGGTATTTTTTTGAAAAATTCAAATAAATCCGTATATCGAATTATAGACGGTTCCAAATATGGATTAAAAAAAAAACATCTTCATCCTCTGTGGATATATATGCTTCAGTTTTGGAGCGAGTCCACGTCCCATGTACGAGTGTTGACAAAATGTTTTATAACAGCAAATTACTTGAAATTTGTTTGTGTATATTTTGTTCACATCTAAAAATAAATATAATTCATTTGCCTAATACAAAAAAGTGGTCGGATAATACTTTTGTATTCAATGTTCTGTAAACAAAAGCCTGAAAAAATTTTCTCCGCAAACCGCGCATGAAAAAAATGACACAAAAAATAATGTGACAGTGTGCCAGTCAAAGAAATTTTCATACGTAATATACTATTGCATACGCAAGAAATGAAAACGTAATAATACAATGTATTGTTATTATTTATGTGAAGTGAAACAAACATGTGAATTCCCATTATTTTAAAAGTTTTCGGATGATATTATAACAGTCTACTTTCGTATATTGAACGTGTACTTTCGACAGTGAAATGATTTTGTATTTTGGATAACTTATGAGTAATTTTTCAATATATTTCAGTTTTTCACGTTTTCATTGATACATGTATTTAAAATAGCGTTAGCACTTGCAATATATTCACCAAATAACTCTGTTATAAATGTTAACTTGAGTAAGTTATGCCATTGCCTCTCAACTTAAAAAAAAAATTAAGTCATGTTTATGTTGTAAAGTAAAAGTACTCTTTTATTAAAATAAATAAAACTAATATCAATTAAAAATAGGAACACTTAAATGTTTGCACCAATTAATTCTTACAGTGTATGAATTTTGTAGAAATTTGGTATGCAAATCTGAGGGCGCTTGAAGTTTTACTTTTTATTTTTATTACGGTTCATCCTTAATCTGATTGATTGACTGATTGTCCCGATTAATAAAATAAACCATAACAATATTCGTAACTTACTTAGTACTTCTCACTAGGATGATTTCAAATACTTAACAATATTTTACCATTACATACTATAAAGTTAAACATGTTAAAAGATCGAATACGATTAGTGTTGATTTTTTTTCTATATTCATTTTTTTGTTTCAGAAGTTGGACATTAACTACATATGTTTATGCTGTTTGTGCTTGTCCGTATAATACTATAATAATCAAATGTGAATAATTTTAATTGCTAATATGTATTGTGATATTAATTTCATAAAATATATAAGTACTTAAAAAAATCAATTGAACATCTACTTTAAGAAATTTGAATTAACCCAATGATTTTGATAGCTGAAAACAAGTAATTTTTCAGAAAAATACTAGAAAATAAATATTGTATATACATTGAGAAAAGAGAAATTTAAATTAAATAATGAATAATTACAAACTATGAATTTCGTTTGAGAATGGGTGATATCATGTGTTGATGAATGTTAAACCCTTTGGCTGCTAAATTGTTTTTGAAAATTCATTTTTGATGAAAACACTGTATTATCAAAAATTTTATAACTACTACAGGCTATAACATGATAATGTACTGAATATAATTTATGTTGAATAACTATTTGAATGAATAACTTACACATAAGTCATTTGAAAGACTCGCCTCTTTAGTAACGGTGTTGGTCCCAGTTTGCCCAGAAAAAAAGGTTTTAAATTCAAATTATGCTGAATTTTCTAATATCAATAATTATTGTAATTTGTTATAGCAATCATTTTTCATGTATCGAAAGTCAAATAAAATATTATAGCTACAAGAAATGCAAAAACAAAAGAAACGACAAATCCGGGCAGTTATACTTTACTGACTATTGAATACTTCCTCTCTTTCCCTCTGATTGAAACCATTCATTTGAGTGATGGACGCTACCGTTATACACGTACCGATATAATTTGATACATAGACATGCCGGTTCTAGTTTTAATATAAAATAATAATTTCTATTGATATTGATCAATATTCATTTTTATTTCGCAACGAAATCATATAAGGAGTGAATAAAGAATGAAGAACTTGCAATCGGTATATTTAAAAAAATTAAAAAAATATAAATAATAGACATTCAACATCCACAACAGGCAGTAAGAGTTAAAAAACAAAACTATTACACCGATTTAATTACATTTGTTTTAACTAAGAAAGAAAAAAAATCTTGCAGTTGTCAAAGATATTTGTGGAATAAAGACAAATAAAAACACTAAAATGAGAATAAACGGTGAACTTTCCGTTGGTGTACTAAAAGGAAACCAGATAAAGAAATAGGTCTATTTCTTCCCAACTTGATAATGGGAAAACTAATCGCTGAAGTTATATCGCTGCGATTAAGTTGCAGGATTTGAAGAAAATCTTAACGTTTTATACAGCATAGAAGTGTAATTGTTATTATGGAAGAGATAAATGGGACTCGTTAAGTGGCGTAGTAGATTAGCACTCGTCTTTGTAAATGTGAAGAAAGCTGGATGTACTCAACTTTAAGCCTCGTACCAGCGTACAAACAAACGCTATGCAAATGAAAGGATACAAGCTTAAAAAAACTACAAGAAAAATCTACAGTACTACTGTGCCTGTTATAATGATGCGAATAGATAATGCCAATGGATATATTTAATGAAACTATTCTATGCAGTCAAATCTTCCAAATTAAAAAATAAGTTTAAAGATATAATATAATTTTATGAAAAAGAATTGGTGGACTTATATGACGCTGATTTTATTATTTCGTTTGCAGATTGTCTTTTTTCAATTGATATTTGCCATTTTTTGAACATAAGTATTTTATATCCTGTTGCGAATGTCATAAACGTATAATTAAAAATATTTTCAACGTGCTAAATAAATAAATGATTTAAATTATATTTATGGCCATCGTGTATGGTTTTTTTCTACTCGAAAATTTTACCATTTTTAAAGTGAGTTTTTACAATTTATGTACGTTGTTGTATTCTGTACACTTTTATAATTTCACTTGGACGTCAAACAATAATATCGCAAAAAACAGTGGTAAATATAAAATATCAGCTCATTTTGGGACACTATTTATGATAGATTTAGTAATTGGCTGACAAATAATATCGAGATACATTATCACACTGTTGGTATGAATATTTTACCATGAAGTTGAAATGGTATAAATGAATAAAATGTAAAATTTCATGCATGATATACTTCAGATGTCAATATAGATTAAAAATAATAATATTTGTATAAGTCATCAACAAAATATTTAACTGTAAACAGGACGTGAAGTTAAGATGAAAAGACAGTACATGTAACAAGGTTGTAAATTTTAAATTGAAAACCGTTATATTTGAGTGAACAGATAGAAAAATCTAACTTAATTGTACTCATTATATATAATATATAAGTCAGATCATGAGTTAATATCGTTTGAAGATGTGTGGTGAAAATTTATTTTTAATAAAAACAACTGTGAAAAATCATATAGATGCATTTCATTCTAACTATCTAAAGCTGTACGACGTTCCTGAACATATTAGAACTTTGAAAATAATAACGCGATAACGGCATTGTAGGTGAATGGAATTTATAATATGATGGTATTTTATATTATGCAAAATTGTGTATAGTAAAACATAAATTTTAGTTGTAATTCAATAAAATTGCATCACATATTCTCACGAGTATTCTAGACGAAAGGTGCGCTCACCGTTCTTGTAAAATCGAAGGATTTCGTGGTTTTTGCATCACAAAGGATAAGCCCGAGTGAAAAGAACTTCAAAATATTTTTTTGCGGGACCCACAAAACCGTCACCAAGTTTCAATTATTTGTAATTAATATTTTCTTAGATATTTTGTATTCTTTTTTTTTTAAATGTTTTATACAGCAAAATTATTATTTTAAATGTAAATTTGAATAATGAGACTCTAAAATAGTATACAGTGAAATTTCGATTACATTTATTTGATTTATTTTTGGTCGATTATATATACTAATTTTATTAATATTATTTTTATTGGATATTGATATGTTTTATATTTTTAAGCCGTGTTTTGATCATAGTTTTAACGCATATGTAAAAATGTTTTTTAAATGAACTATTGTTAATTACATAACTTTTATAAAGAAATGCATATTACACATATGGGCATATAAGATTTTAAAAAAAATATTTAAAAAAAATTTTAAACTTACAATTTCATCACTTAGTATATATTCAATTAAAGTATGAAAAAAGCAAAACCTGTCACCTTTAACATATTTAATTGGTACATAAGTTAAAGTTATTTTATTAATATAAAAAGATAAAGATACGATGTATTTCATAAATTATATTAAAACACGCCGTACAAAATAAAAATGAAACTTAAATAATTAATGTATTATATAAAGTACGGTAAGGAAGTAATTCAACATCCCACGCACACCTATTCAATGCTTTGTTTAGCCAAAAAGTTAGGAAAAAATAAACTTTAGTAAAATAAACTTAAAAGTCACATTAATGATTAAGAACAACTGAAATAGACTACACACGCGAAGTTATCGAGGGGATCCCCCGTGCGTTTTGGCGGGTTTCTTGCGTGAATAAATCTTCATTTTCCAGCAGCGGAAAGACGAGAATTTATGAATAAAAAATGAAGTGCGGACGTTTGCGGAGAAAAGCGCGGGAAAAGAAGGTTTTTGGATGGGTGAACAGCGACGCCTATCGTTTTCGATGGAAACTATTTATCAAACACTCACTGTGCTGAATATATCTATATAATAACTGGTACGTGCTATACATTTGAGAGATAAATATCACATTTTCCTCTAGACAACACAAGAATTTTGACTACGATAACTCTATTGGTTATTCACTATAATAAGATCTATTTATAATATAATATCGTCGTTAACAGAAATATACCTTCCATGAGTCAAATACGAAATCATTCAGGAGAAGCTAAAACTGATTGTTGGGAGTTACGGATTGTTTTTTTTTAATTATAAGCAATTCTGTTCACAAATAAAAGCCTTATAACTTGTTTAATATGTAAAACAATAACTTTTACTTAGATATGGAATACATGGCTGAGGTATTTCAAAACGTTTTTTTCATAACCACAGAGGTACAAGGAAGAATTTTAAATTAAATAACAGTACAAACACATGGTAAATATTTTCAATCGGTAGAGTAATCAAGACTCTGCAGTGTTATATTTAAGTCATTTTTGTAATATCGACTACATGAAAGGTATACGTTTTATGTTTTAGGCTGATGAAAAAGTTTCTCGTAAAATTTACACTGCAGCACGAGCTGTGTATGATGTGGCATTTCCCTGTTGGAACTACATGTACTGTTGGCCCAATTGATTTCGGTATTAAAAGTTTAATAATATGTCACGAGTGCTTACCAGTAATTGTCACTCTACGAGAATGTGATAGTCGTTGGTGTATCATTTGTAAATTTTCAGTGCCCTAATAGTGGCTATTCTGTTTATTAATAAAACCAACTAAGTAGAGATGTATCTCATCACTCATGATGATTATTTTGCTAAAAAAAATATTTAAATAAATCATTTTAATAATTACGACACGTTATTACGGTATTAGATGGTCTGTAATAAATTGTTGTCGACCATTCTCCACGAATGTTAAATATAAAATGACAGCTAAACAATATTAGCTTGGAACATAAAATGCACCTGTATGTGAATATAACTTACTTTTTACTTATAAGATTTGTTACTTTTTCATATAAGATATACACTATATTATTTAATAATACCGGTTTTAAGTTCATAGTTTGAACTTTACACGACTCTAATTGCCTAAAACATTTACACTTGAGCTTTAAAATTTCCAATACATTCATACTTCCATAATATATTGCTATTCAATACAAATAAACAGTAAAGGTCAAAGCTTTGATAGGCGACCTTTCTTCTGAAACGCAGCGCAATGGTTTACTTGGGGGTCGTAACTCTTTCAAAGGTAAAAGAATGTCTAGGTGTATAGATAGATACTTTTCACATAAAAAGAACAAAAAGCCACTACATTCCTACAACTTTCACTCGCAACGTGACCTACTAAAGTGGCATTGGAATAAATAATTAAGTAAGTACACATAAAACAATATCACAAACAGTGAAACAATATAATACAACCAAAATCAAAAATTTTGAAAACGACATAATATCATATCTTTTACAAATCTGAGATTTTAGTTTAATACATATAACTTATCATGAATCGAGTTGTATTTTTATTTATTTTACACATGTTGTAACATTATGAATTGAATGTTCAATACATTTACAGCACGATATAAATATGATTATAACAAAAAAATACATATATAAAATAGGACATAATATAGGAATAAAGGCAATATTGTAAAAATATCTTATAAATAAGAATAAAAAGAGAATTAACAAAAAAAAAAACATAAGGAAGGAGAGAGTGTCTACCAAGTATGTTAGAGAGACTCTAATAATGTATGTAATAGCATCCATCTAAACTCACATTAAATAGGTAAAAGATATTAATTCCGAGGCGATCTCCTTAAACATCACCATTGCTCTCCACAATGGCATGGTTACTGGCAGATTATTTTAATATACATAATTATATAGTTAGTATATTAAAATCATAAACAACTTTGACGGTGTGATTATCGCTGTGAGTTCCTGACCTCTATTTCTTCCTTTTTTCCTTTCTCTGGCTTAAATACCTCAAATGAATTAAAATAATCACGCTCTTTTGGTTCCAGATGAAGAGTAAAAAAAACTGACAAATCACAAATTATTATATATTTCAAATTGTACACACAGTTTAAAGGCCCATAAAACAAAAATAATTATGCAGGTTTCGTTACTAGAGCATTAAATAAAAACAATAATATTTTTTAAATTGTTTTGTTGCTATCTATATTTATATCGGTATACAATTGTTACTAGAGTATTAAATTGTCAGAATTTGAAAGAGATTTCAAAATATATCTTCAAAAAGATAATGAATGATTTTCGTTACACAGATCATACATTTTAGATAATTTATATTATCCACAAATATTTAAAACTCTAATTAAATTGAATATCAAACGTTGTGGATGATTTTGAAAAATTATAATAAAAATATAAATAGTTAATTAACTTAATTAAGTTAAGTCTAACCTTGCTAAGCCTAACTTAACTCATTGTGACCGTTTTTGACTTGCACATGTTTCATTATGTTATTATAAAAACGATCATAGAATGCAAACTATACTATGTCAATACTTGATTGTTCAGCATCATCTAGAAGGTGTTTTTTTTCGCTTATTTAATAATGTCCATGTTTGAAGATATGCGATATACAAAACTAGGGTACCTCGAGTAGAGTTATGACAAAGATTGGTCTTTGTATTTAGTACGATAATTAATTGTTTGTCGTACAATTTTAAAGTTATAGTATCGTCGAATTCATCGTTTATTAGAAGTGTTGTATTTTATTACAGTTGGGTGACATTTAACTTAGATTTACGATCTTTGCCGGCTGCTCCGAAGAAATACTGGCTGGCGAATTTCTATAAATCCAACTATTCCCGTACAATATCGTCGGGGGTGAGATTTCTAAATCAACAGAAAAACATCACGACTCCAAAGAATGTAGGGGTTATTTTACCTATGTAATCTAAATTGCCATAATAAATACCCATAAATCAAATAGCAAAGCAAATATTATCGAGGTTAAATATTTTATGAAAATTAAATTTGTGCTATGTTTTGGTTCGTCTTCAGACAACAATGAATTTTAATTCATACATATTTTTTAACATGTTTGCTCCGGAAATGGAGTAAATGGTATGAAAACAAAGTATGAGGATGTCCACTAATATTAAGACAAGTCAACGACTATATGGAACTGCACAGATTGTTCACAAGAATTGTTTATCAGGCCTTTTTACTTTTTTAGATTTTTTAAGATCCGACAGATGTGGGAATCGAACACGCATTCACTAGATTGCGATGCGCGCATGCTAACCTCTACGCTACCGGGGACACTGGATTTCACTGATACTTTTATTATACTTGTCCGTTTACTTCGTAATCATGACCATTAACTGAATCTTATTCAATTTCATTTGAAAAAAACTAGGGTTACTTTGCGATTCCGAACATTAACGACTTTACCCGAACATCAACAATAGCAAAGAAATAGTGGTAATTAGATTTGGAAATATTATCAGTTTATTACGAACTGTCAATATGAAATAAATTGTAAATATTTTAATATTCACCGTTGAATAAAGATATTATATTCTATCGATTTAGTTATGACTTATTTTCACAGTAAATGAATAATGAATGATTACGTCAGATGGAGTAAGTTATTGTTAAAATATTAAGGTGTAATATAAACTCATATGATGTTAATAATTCCAAATATTATAAAATAATGTTAGTATAAAACACAATATATATATTTTAACGGTATCGTTAGAAAATTTGTACTGTTAAATGTATAATATACCAGGGAATGTATATAGACAAAAGTATGTAACTTCGTTTATTAATTTATTGTATACTTGTTGTTTCTGGATACAGGCCACGCTGTGGCAAATAGTATCTTGACACTTCGAGGTCGCTCAAGAACTATTCGAGTTGAAAACTTTTCGCAGTTATCGGATTTTCGCCGCATAAAAAAATGTAGTTACATATAAAGTTGTTGATACATTTAGTCACTAGTTAGAGAAACAACGTACATCGTTTATTGGCAGTATTATTATTCTTTGAGCGTTCTCGCAGTTTTAAGTGGAGCATATTAATAATATGTGGTGTGTTTGAGAATTCCAGTTGCTAAAAATATGTAGAATTTTGCCACATACTTATAATAATCTTTGTAATATTTTTTTAAAAAGCTACATGTAACGCTATACCTTAACTATAATTGTTTTAAGTAAATAACAATTGCACGATCTATGTTTGTTATAGTTAGAAATGGTCTATATTATGGTGTATAAAACATGTCAAAACGTCTTCCGTATACTCTACATTTTGACTGGATATCTTCACATTGTATAGACACAAATTCTCCACTTTAGGACCGAATATGGTGAGAGAAGAAGAAGAATACAGAGATAATGAAGTGCCCCCCTGGTACCTAAAAGTAATGCAGAGGCGCTGAATCTAGTCGGGTCGTATACTATGGATGTTTCCAGAAAGCCTAAGCCCCTTTTCCGACTCGTGAGATTCCGATGTCCTAAAAGACTGACGGGTACCAATCATAGAACGTATTTGGCAGAACTAAGGAATACTGGCACGATATGGAAAGATGCAAGATGACTGGTGGGTGACAGAGATCACTGGAGCCACCACATGGCAATCAAATGTTTTATTTAGGGAGCATGGAGGAGGAAAATATCTTCAGAAAATTGTGGGATTGAGATAGCAGTTTTTTATATGACGGGATGATAAGAAAATATACCATACAGTTACTTATGAGTGAAGTTAAGATCTTGAACATGACAAAAGGCTCTCATTCTGAACTGTTGCACTATAAAGCAAATTCAGATTTGACATTATATTTGTATAGTGTGTTCAGGAGAGTATATCGGTAGAATGTGCATAATGTTTGACCAATAACAAGTATTTCTAAAGATTCACCTTAGATAAGAAGAAAGTTTTATTTAATAATGTCATTATATAAATAGTAAAATATTAAATTGTTGATTTAAGAAGATTTAAAAAAATAAAATGATTTATTTTTCAATAAAATTTATGAAATCACCAAAAAACTTGCAGGGTGGATGATTTATTGAAAAATGAATTCTACTTGAATTGGCATTTAAATGACAAAAGAAATACTTCACGTAATTAATGACTACTTAGTATCTTTGTCGTTCAGTTAAAATATACCGCGGCAGAGCTTTTATTTTGTTTTTCCACGAATTGTTATTATTTCATTCAAAGTTTAGTGTATACGTGAAATGAATTTCAAAATAAAGAGCTTTTTTCAAAGAAAGGGTAAGCTTTTTATCTTTGTCCCATATCATAAATGACGCAGGAATAACAATACACTTTTGTTCTCTATTACTATCTTATTAGACTTTTTAATAAAAAAATATTTAATGTAAAAAATAAATTAAAAAAAGCTTTTATTAGTATGGATAAATCTCTTAAAAGACTGTTTCAAAAGAATTTCCTTAAATCAGCTGTGACAGAAAAGTTCAGCTATGGAACTGCTGGAAGGAAATTGCTACCAAATATTTTGATTTGCATAAGTATATAAGAAACAATATTAATATGACTGAATATAAAAGCGTGTGCGGAAATTTAGTCATATTTGAATTTAACAAAGTATTTATCGCATATTGTAGATAAAGAAGAATTTTTGATAAAATCAATAATTATTTTAACAAGAAACACTTAACAAAGTTATGACTAAAGGTTGATGGGAATTATAAACATGATTTATAAAAATAGATTCTGCATAACCTTTACCATTCAATATTTTCGGCAAACTTTTATATAAATGTATTCTATATCTGATGAAAGCTTTTAAATGTTATATTTATGTGAATATATAAATAATAAAAATATTTTACTAAGTAAAATTTTGTTTTATTTTATAACAAAAACTTTTTTACAAATTGAGAAGAAAATTTAAAAAAATGCGACATAAATAAGTTACAAATAATTTTCCTTTATCGTCATTGCTTCAAATAAAATATGAAAATGTTGGAACATGTCAAATACAAAGTTGAAGAGAAGATTTCTATTCTGTAAACGAGATGTAAACAAACAATATTTTCAGCAAACACAGTTTTTATTCTGTAAGGGTAAATTGAATCGAACCTAAAATTGAAACTGTAAATTCTACAAGCAAAATAAATAAGTAAATAATAAATATTTTTTATAAACAAGTGGACGGTCAATAAAATTTGCCAATTTTTTATATTTATTTCTATAAAACATATTTACTTAAATCATAAATGTTTATTTAATATTGTATACATTTGTTTCTTGTTTTGTTATAATTTAAAAGTTACGATTTTTACGATTACGTGTTCAGATTCAAATATTAGCGGTCTCTTCTTCTTTAACTTCTTCTTCTGCTTCCGCTACATCCGCTTCTTATACGGAGCATATGGCTACAATGGGGTGCTTCCAAAAATTTCTGTCACCCCCCCCTATCTAATATATCGACTTTAGAAAGGGAAAAGGACGCAACTCTCAATTAAAAAAAAAAACTTTTATTCGATAATCAAGATGTATAACTTAATACACGTTCTACCAAAATATAAGCTAAAAATGCCGAATTAGTGTCTAAATTTAAGTTTTAAAAAAGGATGGCCTGTGAAATTTTCCAACAGGAAAAAAGGCTTCTACTTAATCAATTTTATTGATTTGTCTTAAATAACTTATTAAATTAATATCATTTTGAGTAAATAAATTTACAGTTTTAGTCTTCATGGATTTAAAAGTTGTCTATGAAATGTTTTGACTTTGGGTCAAAATCATCAAATAAACGTTTTTTGTGCCTCCTGTAAAATTTGTCATATATGGGTTATGTCCTTTTTCTTTTTAACGGTCGATATGTCCTTTTGAATTTTCACAGTAGATATATATAATATATCCAAAAATCTATATCACTACTAAATAGTTAAATCAAATATATTATTGTCAACCATGTAAGTGGTTACAGTTCTTAATTTAAGACACATATATGGAAAGCAAATACTTGTATTTTTCCTATTCATTAATTCCGCGAATCACAATTACTTCAGAACTCATCAAAAAATAAGGGTATTGGAAAATATAACTAATTAGAATTTTGTTTATTTATTGTACTAAGTGCATTATATTTCCAATATCTGATAGTTCACTTCAAGTTGTAAATATATGTTATATACTGAATTACTACACTACAAAACACACTACACTTATACTCAAAAGATAAATATTTTAAACTCAAAATATAACAATACAATCAGCTTAGTAAAGTATGCCTGAGATAACAAAGAAGGTTTGGCTTATTTTATTAACCACATAAAAATCAAAAATACCATATTTTAATTTTCAATAAGTTTTAAAATTCTGCAAAAAATAAAAAAAATCTTAGTATGAATAAATTTAGATTAATAATACAGAATTAAAAAAAATGAAAATTTAAAATTAATATTAAAAAAAAAACAGCCTTAGAAGAAGAATATTTCGGTGTGGTGATCATCAAAAGTTACACGTATAATACAGTCCCAAAGTTACATATATTTATGGTATCAATGATATCAGATAAATGTAAAAAATATCGACAAATATTTTCACATAATATCACTGATAAAGACAAAAATATATCATTGTGTTTTTTCTGTTCCTGCGCGAGGAAATAAAATTCTCGTGTCACAATTGTTTGCATAACGTATAGAAGAAAACATCGCCATTTACACAGCCGGAAAGTTAAATTTGGATCATCGCAAAACGAAATCACACGTTTCTTCAAAAAAATGCCTTCTATCTTATCTGGTTTCTTTTGTTTTTGCACCAACAATACGAACAATGGGGACTGGAAACAATGGAAAAAATATGAGGCTATACTTATAATGTTTATTTAAAAAAAAATTGAATTAAATAATAAATTAACAAATACCCCCAGACATAAATCCGAAATAATAAAACATCTGATTAATTAACCAATTCCTTGAAATTTCGTTAAATCAACCATGATAAAATAATAACATACATATTTCGTTGTGTTAAATATTTAAAAAAAATATTGTATCATATTATCGTTATCTCAAATTATATATTTATTACCAAGGAGTTTTATCTCACAATTCCTAAACTAAGAAATCGGTTGAGAGTTTAAAATTAAGCTGAACCTGAGCATAATATATCAAATACATCGCATGCAAATAGGATATTATTTACTTCACATTAATGTTACAACATAAATAAAACTCTCACTTATTACAGCTGTTTCTTGATAATTTATTATACAGTTATTTTACGAAATCAATGTCAATACATTCATTATTATTATCAATATATTGATAAAATAATGATTGAGGTAGCTGCTAGTATTGATTGTCAATTGGACTATGTTTAATTTCTTTTGATAAGTTAGTTCATATTTAGGATTACACAAAAATACAAAAAAAGCCTTTGGGTGTATTAATGGGAATCGTGCCACGTACTCAGGTGGCACTGCAAATGTAATAATGGACAACCTTCATGCATCCACATATCTACGATTAAAACAGATGGTAACTTTAATGTAATAGAAAACCACATGTGAATGGATACATATACATAATAGATGTACACTACTTATATGGCATTTTTTTAAGCAAGTTATTTAATATTACGTGACGATTATATAATGAATGAATCGTTATTTTTAATTTACGTAGCATATAGCATTCACCTATTAAGTTTCTGGTTATGTAATCGTTCCGAAGATCAAAAATATAATAATAACGAAAAATTTACTATTACTGTATTACGAGATGAACCAAGCTTTCTCAGAATTGGGTTCTATGTATGACTAAATAATATGACAGTTCTGCAGAATTTTCAGTAAATTCTATTCGTACTTGACTACTCAAGCCTGAGTCAGAATGCAAATGGAAATCTTTCATATTTCAAGCATTTCTTCTTGCTGATTAATCCAACTTTTACTAGGTTATTATATCAGTATATCATAAAGTTAATTCAACACTATCTTTACTAAAGGCGTCATATGGATGTACAAGCTGATTTTTGCTAATAAATTATCACCTGCATTCATTAAGCTCAGAGAATATTTGAGTTCATATTTAATCATTTAAATTATGACTATTGGGATATTCCTAGCCCAAAACCAATATATACTCAACTATAAGTTTTAGTTAAGACCCTGTTTCTGAATCAAGTGGATAGGCATTCTTTCATATTGTAGCTTAAAACTAAGGAGAAATATATGTTTGACGACGTTTTTTTTTCAACTTAGGCGTGGTCTAATTGATAACTCTGCCACTCTGATCTTTAAACCCCTGATAACCACCTGAAAAATCCAGAATATCAGTTCCTTTTTATTCCTAAATGCAAGCAAATGCCAGTAGTCATGCCAATGAGAAGCGATCAATGGTTGATGTTTAGCCAAGTGTTCCACCTGTGTGAGAGTGTATGTTATTGAATAAATTTTTAGAATAGAATTTGTCTAACTTAATCGGTAGACTCTCCTTTTTTCTTATTTTATTTTTCAATTTATTTTTATTATTTGCGGTATTGAATAATAATTTGTAATATGTTCAAAACATAAGAAGACAAATAAATAAAAAAAGAAAGAACTTTTGCTGTAATATATTTTTAAAAGTCACCGTGTATTTTTTTCTATACTGATAATCTTAACCAGGATATTAGTTTCGGTATTGTATTCAGTGATCATTCTCAACTGGTGAAAAGAAAACTTTTTTTATGTGTTACAAGATTATTTCTTGTCATAATGCAGCGAAGCAGACTTAAGAATGGATTATTTGGGTCTCACAGCAATTGAAGTGTGGTAGTTATAGCAAAGAGGGTTCAAAAGAAATTTTAGAGACTTATGTAAGTGACTGACATGGTCATTATTTTATAGTATACGTATAATGTAGAAAGATAATGTATTTTATAGATTAGGTAAAAATATATATTATATTGCATATTTACTGTGAAAGGGAAAAGTGACCCACACAGAACAAATTTTACACGAGGCACAAAAAAGGTCTATTTAATGATTTTGTGCCAAAGTAAAAATATTAACTAGGCACAACTTTTAGGTGCTCGACGATTAAAACTGGTGTTTTCACAGTCGCAAATTTGACAAGCTATGCCTTTTCAAACATACAAGCTAAATTTAAATATTAATTTGTCGTTTGTAGCTTACGTCTTTGATAGAACGTGTATCAAGTTGTATTTTTAAAAAAAAATTTATACCATATTTGCTTCTAACGTAGAGCATATGAATCTACATAGTGTGAAGATATCCACTCCGAAAGAGGAGTATATAAATTTCCGCAATGTGAAGATGACTTGACAGATTATTTTTCGTGAGAATTGTTTGTCAGACAAGTACTAAGCCCAGTGGGCAACCAGTCCTGCATTCTCGGTTTTTATCCACCGATGGGAATTTGAATCCGCATTCCCCGGATTGCTAGGCGCGCATGCTACCGATTACGCTACCCGAGCTAAGTTGAATACATTGTGATTATTGAAAAAATCTATTTTATAGAGTAAAACAGAGAGTTACGTTCTTTTTCTCTTCCACAGTTGAATGATTATAATAAACGGTAATTTAATAAACAAACGCTTGTTAATCGCTTTGATTCATAGTCTTTTCGAATATGTGGATCCAGTGACAAAAAATACAGGAAGAAAAATTTTTCTTCTGAAAAATATTATGAGTAATTAATATTGATAAAACTTTTGGCGAGAATTTTTTCCCCCAGAGAGAAAATTTAATTTTCCTTTTTAATTAATTATATCTTTTCAAGATAAAAGTTGTGATAATGTGTACATTTTTTTTTGCATTGTGCAAAATCGTGCGTATTATCTGATATAGAACCTTTCGCCAGCTGGCATTTATGGGAGAGTACAACTATTAATTAAAGTATTGATAAACAATGAGTATTAATTTATTGGAGCATATCGATGGATTCATCTGCAAAACAGCCAATTCCATTTGTGTAAAATTTTCAGGAGTAACACAAACTTTGGTAAATGTGTATATTACTACAGGAAATTGGCCAGCGTGTGCGAGTGATTTTACCTATTTCAAATTATTTATGAACAATGTGTGTACTGTGTGCAATAGTAAAATGAAAACTGAATAAAATTGCATCAAAATCAATTTTACGATCCAACCAATATGATTATTCAAATGTGATAATTTTCGACACATTAAAAAAATATGAGGATTGATTGTTCAGTAATCGTTTAATCCTTCAAAAATACAATATAATTTGAACCCATTGTTTCCGGTACAAAAGCAAGTGCGCTTAGCGATCGGCCGTCGGAGCTTATTTAAATGTACTTTAATACGCAAATATATCTTTTAATACTGCTCATTTTTAATAAAGATGAAGACATAGTGGTAGTTTTGAAATGGTGAGTTGTTAAGTTTTCACTGGGTTAGGCTCACAGAGAGGAAAGTTTTGAAAACTTCTGGTAAAAGTGACAAAACTTTCCACGCCGCAACACTTTTAGAACAACTTTTCGAATTGATACTCTTGTCGGAAATTACGCTTCGATAAATTATCATTCGATCGTAAAGCAAGCTCAAACAAGATAAAAGATGCCTTAACAAAATGAAATGTCTGTGTGAAAGTCAAATCGATCGAACATCGAATGGATTGGACTTAATCCTGCAGAAATAAAGCTTTATTTATAGCGGATAAGTAACGGGAATTATTTTAAAATATTATATTCTGGTGAAAAAGATTATTAGCAATAAGAAAATAAATATCGACTACTGAAAACAGTTTATTTACGGTCAGTCAAAAATATCGACGTTACATTTTAAATTTAAAACAACTATAACTATTGTTTAAAGCGTTAACATTATTTTATTTTGCTGACATACAAGTGATAGGATAAGATTAATGATTGATTCTCTTGTTGAATATTCCAAACATATGTATCATCATACGAAATATTTTAGAAAGAATATTTTTAGGATGCCACCACCTGGGAGTTCTACGATGCCAATAAATTCGTTTACCGTACAAAAGTAATTCTTATATACTAGATTCTTTATGGCAACTACTATACTACGCAGTAGTATCTATAGTAATAAATACCACACAATAAATTTCTGATATTTAAAGACCAGTCCTATCGGAAAAGTAAGGAGTGGAAAGAGTGGGTTACTGTAATTAAAGAAAAATTAAATAAAATATTATAAATATATATATATTTAAAGTATTGTAAATTAAGAAAAAAATCTGTTCAATAACGATTCATATAAGTTGATAAATGTGATACTTGCTAATTGAAAACGATAATAAGATACCTATGTAATGAACTGACAGAAAGAAGTATTGCTTAAATTAAAATTAAGGTATAATTGTGCTATAACAGTAATGTGCAACGAGTAATTTATATCCATATTTTTAAGTATGTATCTCATATATTTGGTATTTTTTTTGCAAACATCTATTTATAAAGATTCGTTGGAGTTAATGTAATAAAGGGTATGACTTGTTTTTATTGTTAATATTGTTCGTTTATAATTATTTTGGAAGCTAATAATATTTACCGGCGTAGTTGCCAAGTTTCCACCATTAAAGCGTAGAGATACTAGCTGTAGATCAGTCAACAATGTCGAGATTGATTTGCTGACCGCTAATGGAATTATGCCTGGCCTGCTACGACGTCGTAGCAACTAGTCAGCTAGCGTAGACGATGTGCTACAAATGGCAATAAAGAGAATTGCAACATTACTAATGGCAATTGAAATATGAGCTGACGGTAAGACTGTATAATTCAATTTATGGAATGAGATAAAGCCGTCGGTTTTAGATGTTCATTTTATGATACATTTGAGTTGGATTGAAATATGTGTTTTGAAGCAATTAAATCTATTCCGATACATATAACATCTTGCCATGAATGTATATTTTATCTACGTTATTTGCTTAGTTTTATGGTAGTCTAAATAAATAAACACATTGATCGGAGATGGTCTTAAAAAATGTTTATAATACTCGTCTTTCAATTTTAAATTGACATGTTGAATTTCGCGTGACTTTTTTTGTTTGTTTTTTTAGAGTAAATTGTAATTAGTCGAGAAAACGTTACCACATTGTTATAATATTGTATCAAAATATGCATTATTACTCGACAGATAGTCAGGAAAATAAGCATTCTTTTAATACGTTTATTTTACGTTATAAAAAAAATGATTCTCCGGTGTACAATAATGTATGTATTATATTTCTCACTCTAGAAATCTTCTATTATTTCTCTCTATTTTTAAATAAATGAGATAAGCAAATAGATATATAAATAATTACTACCTATATATAATTGATTCTACAATATTTTAATGAAGAAATAATCTGAATAAAAAGGTTTCTCTCGTACGGAGAAAATATTTTAAATCAAACTTTGCTAAAAGAATGAAACTGAAAACATTTCTCATTTGTAGATACCACTATAAACTAACAAACTTCATCATTTCTTGAAAACAACGCCTGTTTCTTGGAAATTCTAATTTTTACAAATGAACTTGATAGGTACAAAGTAATAATGAAACTATCCTTTTATTGTTTTTTACGAAAATCTGTGAATTAAAAATGTGTTGTATACAAAATAAGCAATTGTACACGACAAGGCTAAATTATAAAGGTCCAATGATAAAATAATATTCCGTATTGTGATGAAACAACTGTAGAAAAATCTGTTATCAGTTTTACAATAAAACGTTTTCTAATAATAAAATTATACCGTATAATTTTAAAGTATTCCCAAATTATGTGGTGAGGCACCAGAGCTTTAACAAAACAGTATCAAACTTAATTAGTTATGTGAAAGTACATGTGACTAGTATTGTGTTAATATTTTAGTGCATAGCAAATCGTGGCATAATACGTCTGATCAAAAACATGTTTTATTACTATAATATTTGATGCCGAAAACTTGGTTATCGGCTATCGAAACCAGCGGGGTCAAGATTTTTGATGGCATCCGCACCATGTATTCCAGCTATATCTGGGTTACTTGGTAATTTTTTGTCCATAAATTGGTTCTCTTCTCACGTCTAACCATCTTAACTCAAGACTTCATGAAGCACCGCAAAAGCAGTACAAGCAGAATCCATGTAGAAAATAGCTTGAATTTGGTATGTAACAAAAATCTTTTAGTGGTGTTTTTTAATATATAAAGGAATCTATCCAGGAAAAAATTCCACCTACATTAAATAAATGGCAGAAAAAAATTATAGAAAGATAAATTGTGGATATCTATACATTGGAGTGTTAATTTTTACATTGTAAATATTCGAATGTTCCACTTTTGGAGTGGACATGTCAAAGAAAAAAATAATGTATTATACGCCCCAGGCCTATTTTAAACCCGTGTTCATAAATTATTTTCCTGTGTAGAAGAAACGAGCTGAAATTCATATTAAGTATTGTCGGGGAAGTCCCAGTTCTCTGTAAAGAGACGGAGGCAACGTTTAGTTGAGTGCATATTTCAAACAGCTCGGAGGCAAGTAAACAATATCAAGTCTTTGTAAATCATTATAACGTATAACTTCAAAATGCAATATATTCGTAAATACTGACATAATACCGAAACGTATGTATTATATTATATATTGCTCGATTTCCCATTTAAAGAGTTTATTTTTTAACATACGAAAGTTTTATTAAAATTCAAAATGAAAGTTTTATTTACTATGGCAGCTCGGAAAAAAGAATACATACAGTATATGGATATTCACATTTCAAATACTTAATATATAATTTAAAAAACAATTGCTCAAGCAATTTTGAATCTTTAAGATATTAAAGACCTGTAGTAGTTGTGAAATTCGAGCCCGCAACCTTCGGCACCAAAGCACGTTGATCGTCCTTTTAGCCATCGGAAGGTAAAAAAAAAAAATTACTGGATGACGTATGAGTTTGTTTTTCATTAATTTATTTAAATTTTCCGGACCTGCGGTAATATATGTAGCGAAAGTATGGATAGTTTTTCAGTCATCACGTGTAGATTGCTACGGCAAAAATATTTTTGAAATATGTTTTTATATTATTAATGAATACTGCACTAGTGTTGAGTAATACATATCATCCAGGAACTAAGTTACAGTAATATCGAATTGTGGTTGCTTTATCAGATAATAAATTTCCATAATCGATTTGCATTTACATTTACATTTCTAACTATCTATTAAGATATCTAACTTATTTGATATATCGTATTAAGCCCGGATCGTATTAAACAGCAAAAGTTAAGCAAAATGTTTTGTTTTGAGCTTTAAATTAAAAATTATTGTCCGATGATTATAAAAACAATTTTTTTTTATGTAACAACAGAATTTTGACTGATAATGAAACGAATGCTTATTAACTCTGGTTAACAAAAGCGGACCTCAAATAAAAAGACCGAAAAATTAAAAGTCTTAATAATTTTGAAGAGAAAATATATTAAATATTGAAATTCATTAAATATTAGAAAGAGATTAACTATGAAGATACTGAAAATGTCAAAGCAGTTTATGTATTCGCTCAAAGGTACTAATGACCATTATATCCTTTGAATTTTATGTTTTTTTATGTATTCTTTATATTAATTAAAAAGTTTTACACGAAGTTTAAGAATGAAGAATATTTTTATTACTATTGAAAAAGTTTTTATCATGATAACGAAGAAATTTTAAGAATTTATGCATGCTATCGAGTGATATTTTAAATTAAAAACATTTTAAGCAGTATGCAAAAAGCAAACATTTTTTTCAGAAGTTTAAATACCTCGAAGAGAAAAATTTCTCACGACATTATCTGAAGCTTGAATACTTATTATTGACATTTGATTTTTTCATTATTTTTGTAACAAAATATAAGTAAAAGTAACGTGACACTAGTAAAAAGACGTGCAGAGAAGGAATATTGAAAAGAATAAAGATCGGTGAGCCATAGGTCATGAGTCTCTCAATACAACCGAATATTTTTCTGTACACGAGAAGTTTAACAATTATCAAAAAATGTGAATTCATAAGCGCTTGGCGAATAATTAATTTCGAGATATCGAGATGGGACTTGGACGGTCGCGTCGGTCTCGACGAGCACATTGCGATGAAGCCAAAAACTCGTCGGATCGGTCGACGCA
>JAGVSQ010000715.1:0-35407 GCA_022683975.1 Rhyacophila evoluta
AAAAAAAAAATCATTAATCTATTGGGTTTAACCTAATTAATTATAAAAATATAATTAAATAAAAATATTATGATGAATTTGCGAATTGTGTTTCAGAGTAGTTCTCGGGAAAATCACTTATCACAAATCAAAACTCTTGTTTTGTATGAATATTAAAAATAAAATAAAACAGAAATGGATATGCAATGAGTTGAACGACCGATTAAAAACCTATCGAAATACAGATCCCATGTCGAAAAAAATCACTACTGTTGACATTCATGTGGTCCACATTCGGTGCGTGCAGTAATAAAAATCAAGTTTACAACTGCAACAGCTTAAAACTAACCATTACTATAGTTTACCATTTTATAATCATATGATACAACGTTTTGCATGGCCTGACTATCAATTTAGAAGACATAAGCGAATAAGTCTCGATTGTGAGAAGTCTCCCCTTTCGTATGAACAGCTTCCAATTGGGTGAAGTAGGTACCTGTCATATTACACCACATGCGAGTAGATTTTGTAGGAGGTACATTTAACTTTGTATTCTACGTACTTTGATCTGTGGTATCTACCGTATTCCTCTACCAATTATTTTCTTGTTTTCAACATTATATGTGCGTCAGTATTACAAGAACAATTTTATACATTCAAAATTATATGTACCTCTGTATTAATTATCATTCGCTACCGGGTTTCACGTTTCAGCATATACATGGAAGATATGTAAATAATAGTTTTCAAATTCTTTTACTATATTGATGGATTCAGAAGATATACAACTAAACTAATAATTATTTTATATTGTTTTCATAAAAAATCAAAAACGAAAATAATGCAATATCAATTCTCTTGGAAGTGTATTATCTACTACCATAATTTTGTTCGTATTTTCATACTTAGTTAAATTATGTCAAACCATGATTTTTATATTCAGGTTACCTGATTTATGGTGATAGTTGCAATCTTCAAAAAGCTTCCCTGCTTAAATAAGTAAAACGTAAATATTGTTTGTAATTATTTTTTTTATAAGTAATAATAACTATTAATAAACTCTAATATTAAACTAATTTCCCCGGAGCAAATAACATTTTTTTCGAATACACACAAAACATACTGCAAAAATGTCTTCTCAACAAATTCAGTGGTTACAGGATCGTAATGCGTGATATTTTTAAAGATGTTGATTGATGATACATTAAGATAGCGGTAGGCAACCAGTGGCCTCCAAAGCATTTTGGTGCGGCCTAAAAGATTCTCGTTGCAACGCACGTGACGGACGATATCAGAAAGGTGATGAGAGGTGACCAGATATTGTAAGAAAGGGAAGAACGACCCGTCCTAGTCCCCGCGTAAAATATTTGCTGAAAGGTTGCCGGTCCATGCGATTAGCATACTAAAATAAAAAAAACTAACCGAGAGTTCATAAAATTTGTCGAACATTATTTCGTAATATATTTGTCGAAGTGCCACGTCTGACTTTGTAATATTTTACGATGTTTTGTGTAACGGAATGATGATGAAAAAAATTTACAAATAAAGATATAAATCGTATTTGAGATAAATTGACGTCCGTGTAATGTTGTGCAAGATGCGCTTTCCAAAATTTGCACCTGGCGCGCGCCGATTTTACATTCCATTTTCAAAAAAAAAAAAAAAACGCATCGGCTTTCGAAGGAATAAGCCGACACGTGGTCCCAAATGAATTATGATCATTATTCATTCAAACATCTGCCGTTTTCGACTACATAGTAATATATGTTCGAGTCTGATCAATTTATCTTTCGATCTCTTCAATAATAAATTCTCTTATAACAAATCGCGAATAGTCCAATATGACTTGCCAAAGAACATATTATTGTGACCTCAGTGTTGCTATTTCGAATTTTGTAAAGTGAAAATTAACTTTCAGCTACTTATTCATTACATCGGGCGATAATGTAAATACACTTTTTGCAATGTATTATGAATACACGTGATGTGGAAATCTATTATACAATATAATATGTTCACATTCGGGAGTAAATCAGCTAATTTTTTATCTATCGTGGGGTATTTGGATTTTCACAATACGACAATTTATTTATCTTGACAAATCATTTTTGCGCGGATTAGTTGTGTGCTAATCGCGGATTTTAAAAAAATACTGATATTTTCAAAAGGAGGTATATGTTTATAGTTTAGTCCTACGAATGCGAGAGTGTGAACATAAATGTGAAAATACTGATTGAATTAGGACTGACTTAGTAGAACTAAGTTGGAAATTGTTAATCAATTTTATTGACAGCTATTTAGGCATAATTATTAAGATTAACTTACTTGTCTCACTAATCTTGATAGTGGTATTACAATAGAAACACATATCAACTAAACTAATTAACCGGTAGAATAATAATCCGAAAATGCAGGACGGAATGGATGTTGGTTTGAGCAATTGTCTGACAGCTAATTCTCATGAAAAATAATCTGTCAAGACATTTTTTCTCATTGCAGAGATCCATATATACTCCACTTTCGAAACGGACATCTCCACACTGTAAAATGTAGATCCATATGTTCCACTGTTGTAGTGGATATGGTAGAGTACAGTGATATCTACTGAAATTTCATAATTCTCCATTATCATTTGTTATAAAAATAAGACCTGTTATTAAATATACAATTACACAGCATATAAGATTTTTTTTGTATATCTATACCTAATTTGTAAACAATCTTTCTACATTGACAATCATAACTTCACGCGACAGCTGTTATATCGGGAGCTTTTTCATTGGATGATAACAGAAGTATAAAACTGATCAATATAATGCAACAATAGTGGATTAGTTTGCTTTGAAGCTGTTATGTGGAAGTATACGGTTGTGCATTTATGATTAGACAGCTTTAATACTTTTTCGTGTTTTACCTATTTCATAGTCCGTATTCAGAAGCTCTTCTCCCTGTTCAGTTGACGTTGTGCATTGCATACTGTCGGTTGTGTGTTGATCGCTGCATTGTCTTTTTTATGTTCGAAACGTTTTAATAATTACGTAAAATATACAATCGTAGCACGTATCGAAAGTGATATCAATAAATTCAGTCAAGCTTATTCCATATTTTTTTGTGTGAATTGCATTTTTTTTAAATTGTAATGATTATTTGTCTGTCTGGATTTGTAATTGGAGGGTAAGCAGGATTATATATTATATTATCAGTTTTTGCATCGATTTTTATTTACTGTCCGATAATTTCATGTATATTTGGAACGAGCTATTTCTACAAATAATATAATGATCATTGTATAGAGTTTATACAAAAAGATTATGCATAAACGGCATTACCATCACTATATATCATTGCGGAGATCCATATACTCCACTTTCGGAGTGGATATCTCACACTGTGTAGATCCATATGCTCTAATTTGGAAGCGGACATGGTGTAATATATATCGCCGATTGCGTAGAGGTTAGCGCGCGCGCTTAGCATGAAGAATGCGGGCTCGATTCCTCAACTATCGGATTGTTTTAAATCCAAAAAGCAGGACTATTTCCCGATTGGATTGAGCAATTGTCTGACAAACGATTTTCATGAAAAATAATCTGTCAAGACGTCTTCACATTATGGTAATGTATTGTGCGGTTTAAATATCCCATCAAATTATGAATTATTAAAATAATAATTTAATAAAAATGTGAATTGACATAGATTATGACGTAAACAAGATACCAAGCATAAAAGCATAAACATCCCCTTACCGTCGTATGAGCTTATTTTTTGGTACGAAAATCCAACTAATTTATTGTGATTTCTTCACTTTTCAACCACAGTGTTAATCCGTCGTTAACTCAATAAATCGTAGGTCTGCATTGCATATTAATTAGATCTATATATGAGTATTATTTTATATATGATCTTCATAACGTAAAAACTTGACAGGTTATTTTTCACGAGAATTCAAAGCCAGTCAATCGCCTCACTAGGCAACCAACCCCGCAATTAATTTTTACACATCCACCTATTGGATTTGAACTTGCGACCTCCGATGCCGATTGAATTACAGTCGCGTGCGCTGGCAACTTAGCCGTCGAGGTGACGAATCTCAGCCACACCGGGGCTTAAAGAGATCTCTTGATCAAAAGAACATCTGCTCTCGTAAATATCACGGGGTCTTTTCCCGAAAATATATCTCAGTTCATAAAATTTCAAATGAAACTTATTTTTTGCCCTCTTTTAATGCGATTCGGGGATTAACAGGATGTCTACTAGACTAGAGGAATAATCTATTAGGGGAATGTCGCATCTTCCGAAACTTTATCATTGCTAGATTATTTTTGTTCTCATCCATGACAAATCGTGTATAATGTACGTAGAAACGTGCCGTTTTCGGAGCATTGCGAATTTAAATTGTATTTACTCTAAACACGCGTGGCTAATCGTCAGCTTCTTAGTTTTATGTAGTAATTTATTTTCAACGTATGTGAAGTTATATGTTGTATATAATTAAATTATTTGTTCAAATTTAACAAAAATAAAATTTCGATTGTTGGCCTTTACAAACCGAGAGAACAATGTATCCATTCGATCTTGACAAATTGGAAAATAACATTTATCACACTTAGCTTCTATACTGTCATCTGGGCTAAAATAAAATCGTAAATCTACTCGTTTTAAAATTGCAAATCTTTTGTAAAAAATATCGCCATGTGTATGGATTGTTTAGTGATTTCTTTGTATCTGCTCACATTTCGCTTAGGGTGGTCCAGTAAATAATAAGTGTGATTTTGAATCGCTGTGATTGTATCGCGCTTAAATCCTATAGTACGTTAAACTTTGTACATGAATTTGAATAGATAATACGTATTATATCAATTAGATTGAACGTATAAATAACGATCGATAATTATCGCACATATAATGTTAAGTATATTAAATATAATATAAAGTTGCTTGAAATATTTTTGTTTCCTCCTTCGCAGATTACCTCCTGGAGGTCTACCGATGGGTCCTCACTCCCCGCCAGCCCCGCATTTGAGAATTGCGAGCAGATATTCTGGACCCCAGCCGGTTACTCACGTAAGTTATTTTATCCCCCTTTTCTCATTTTATTTATTTTCACTGTCGGTGTGACTCTAATTATTTTTCGAAATAACATTAAACGAATTTTTAATTTACAAAATTCTAATCCTTGGATTAGTGGTTTAATATGTGTCGTTTATTGTTTATTCCAGTATTTCACATATCCAACATATTTACAGTCAGTATTTATTATATAACATGAAAACTTTATAATTAGACAGAAAATGTTCTTAAATATATTCTAAATAGTCATCACCATGATCAAAGCACAGCAATCTGGGTGGAACATGGCTTTCTTAAGGTCTCTCATACTTATCGCCTTGTTTATTCAACAAACTCGGCCCTCTTTTAAACTTTTATAAACGGTCAGAATTGTAAAAAAATACAGGCAATGTTTCTCACCATTCGAAGCCTTTGAATATTGATAAACTCGATAACATTTAGCTTTCCATATAAGTTTCAAATATACTCAGTTCGTAATTATAACATTCAACCCATACGTATGATCTATTTATGTCCGGTGTAATATCGTAAAATATGGATAAAGAAGAAGAATTTAATATATTTCTGATGATATCCAACGCACAATCTGTATTTTTCGGACAAATGATTAATGAATGAAAAGGAAATTCATTCAAAGCTTTTATTCCTACGTACATATTCTTATAAAATAATTCATGTTGGATTTATAAAACTACCTGTAAGCTTGCCCTTGTTGTTTTAGTATTTCATTTATTTTACAGGATGTCCTTTCGGAGAAACGCGCGTTTTAATCAATTGCAAAAATCTTCATTCATGGGGCTTAAACAGTGGTCTATCCGTGTTTGTGTTTCATTTAGAAAATAAGGTGTATGACCTTTGTTTTTTTTATTGCTGGGTACGCAAACAAGTACGTATAGAAAAAGCAATGCAATTGAAAAGAAAAATAGCCCTTTGTCGAAAGATCCTGATCATTTTTTTAAAAATAAAAATAAAAAATCGCTGCTATTATCATATCTACTCATATATATAGTCACCGTTTTTTATGTATAATAAACCAGCGGATTTTAACCTGAGGCGCGAATTTTTAAAATTTTAATTTTTGCAAGTATTACTTACTATGTATTATTATTCTGACAGGCTGTGATCAAGACATACTACGATGGCCCTTTAGCGATAAGCAGCGGAGGTGGAGGTGGATCGCCTTCGAGAGCACACCCTCCAGCATACCAACCACCGCCCTCAGCTTCATCCAGGCCAGGCGAAGGAGGTCAGAGACCCCTACATCAGATGCACTCTCATCAACTACCACCTCTGCAGATCAACAGTTAGTTTAAATATTTTGGTGTTATTTATATTTTCGGTTACATGATTGAACTCTATTTCTATTCTTTTATTAAATTTTACTAAATTCGTTATTCTTGATTAGTATTAGTTTTCAAGAGTCTCTTTCGATAACTCTTACTGCAGGTCGTAGATTAAATGACATGTCACTTGACTTAATGTTCTAATTTTGACATTATACTAAATCAACAATTTTCTGAATTACTGTAATTATTGGTATTTAAGATTTAATTTATAGAACAACATTTTTTGAAGTGGATAAACTTTGACAGTTTTTAATTCATTCATAAACTGTTTATCGCTTTGGTGGCTAAGTTGACAATCTTATGTGTTTGTGAATCACTCGTCATTGGATGACACAGGTTCGAGTTTGTGGGCTTATACTCAGGAGTTGTGAAAAATTGTGATCTGTATTCAAAATTTCGTACATAATTATTGATCTTTATTAGATCTAAATAAGTTTTTACACATTTGAAATGGACATTGTTAAACAAAACTTGTACAATTAATCCTCGTTCTACCGGGTAGGTGGGAAAAATATTCTCCAGATTAACAATTCACGAATTATTCAAAACTTCAAAAAAAGATTATAAAAAAATGCATAATAAACATAACCTAAACTAACCCAATTTCACTGCCTGTGCTGATAAATAGATTAAAATTGTACAAAATTGAAAAGTGCGAAAACAATGATTATGGTATAGGCGTTTATAATTTTCATTATGATTAATTCCATTTTAACTTCGTAATTAATTGTTTTCATAATATTGTATTTTAATTTAATTTTTTGTCATATATACAAATGATATTTTATTAAAATATCATTTATGCAAAATCGATTGTTTCGCAATTGATTATATTGTTTTAGTAAAGTTTGGCTGAGATTATTTTTTAGAAATATTGGTATTCGTGAGTAATTTGAAAATATATCACTGTACTCTCACTTGACTTCAATGTATTGTAATAAACGCATAAGTGATAACTTTGCGCTAAACATTTATTATAAAGTCAAATAATAATGTAACATGTCAAACTGAATTTTGCAATTCTACATAATATATTGACAAACTAGGCTCAGTTTGAAAATTTTGCAAAGAAATTTCTCTGAAATTGTGATTATAATTGCAGTTATAATAAAATACCAAGTGAAATACTCAATCGGCACACATAATTAATTCATTCCGGACTATTATTCAATGCTAGTATTTCATTTTTTCCAAACTCCTTGTCGTTGCAGATCATGTAATGAAGTCGATGTATTTGAGCAGAGTGTCAATAAGAGGCAAGCGCTCTCGGACTGATTTTATTGAACAGACCATTGAGCCGGTTCTCTGCGGTAACTTGGAAACCATTTCAAAAGATAAAGTGTTCCCTTTATCCAATACTGTAGGCAAGTTTTCCTTTCGCACATGTTTCTGTGAGTCGCTTTACGGTTATCATGAGAAACATCTGTGTCCGTTGATTGAGGCCTCGCTTTGGTATACCATATTGGTTCATTATTCTTGTAAGAACTAATCATCAATGTTTAGATAAATCATAAATTATACATTTCCAGGTGCTACTTTGTGTTATTTTTGTTTTGATCGAACAGAACTTGATCCAAGCTCAGATCGAATTCTTGTTCTGTGCTAACTGCTACCCATAGCTTCATTCATAAGATATGTAGACATGTGTGGAAGAATGATTTTCTTGTAAAAATGTGTTGTCAAATAATGATGAATTATATTTGAATGAAGAACCATATTTATCGTAAATATAAATAATCCCTTTTCATATAAATCATGCTAATGGATGTGTCCACTATATTATAATTATTCTTTCTTCATATCATCAATATTTTTCGCTTCTTGCATCATTCAGATATAAAAGTCTCCAATTATATTATATAAATGTTGAAAAGGTCTTATAATTATTGCTGAGAAATGTTTGGATAAAACCTTACCTCACACAATACAGGAATTCGAAAAGCATGAGTGAATGTTTGTAATTTTAATATGTATTGTTATTTTGTATATTTTAAAGATTCTTCTTCTTCTAGTACCTACAATTGATGTCAATTTGCAATCACAAGTTCTGCCTAAAAACTGACTTATTGGCCAACAGTATTCATAGTAAATATCATTTTAAATTTTTTTCTTTTTCTTTAAAGGTATGGATCACCATCGGGACGGTCCTTTAAACTCCACAAGCAGCTCGAATGAATCCGTCTCCTCAATATCATCGCGAGATCTCCTCCCTAATTCTTCAGCAATCCATGCTAATAGTCATCCACAGTTAGGTCACGGCCACTACAATCTAGCTTCAAGTCAAGGGCAATTGAGTCTGGTGTCAGGGTCTGGGCAGCCTCAGATGATGCACGGAAGTCAGGGGACGCTAAACAGTCATGGTTCGCCAGTTAATCATCACAGTTCGCCAGTTAAAACAAGGAGAATTGTCAATCATGCCATGGGAGTACACTATGCCACCAGCTACAGGCCACAACCTCATCACAATGTGTAAGTTCTTTCTTTTTTTTTACTTATTTATGGGTCATTATAGATATTGATTGTTATATTACAACTAGATGAAATAATTTAAATCGTAACTATAACAGATGCGCTAAATATCAAACATACAAATCGCAAGGTATATCTAGGCATCTGAGATTAAACAAATTTGCCTATGTACTTTCATTTGCCACTAAATATATTATATAATAATTGACTTTCGTATTGTGGAGACATTATAAAATAACTTTTATACGGATTGTTTGTTAGCCATTTACTCAATCTGTGATAGGTGACTTTAAATCAACTACTAGATTCAAATCCATGAATTATTATGCAATATGTTGATTGTATTATTTTTTCTTTGCGTTTCATCTGTGTGTAATATATCAATTATTATATAATATTACAATAATACAGCCGATTCTGAATATGGTGAAGTCTAGAAGACAAATATAATTTTTTGGTCACCATATTTATAAACCAAAATGCAAATTCAGTTACAATTAACAATAAACTCAGAGAATTTTACTTTTTTCAGTGTTATGTATGCTCGTTTGTAATATTATTATATGTTGAGAAAATTGTTTTTTGTGTCAAGTTTATATTTCAGCCTTAATAGCATGTAATATTTATGAATCTAAGGCGATTAACCATATAATGAATGTTATTACATTAAAATTAAAAATATAATCGATAAATATTAAATAATATTAACATAACAATGATTTGAATCGCATGTTAACTTTTTATATTTAGTTTTGGTTAGATTTGTTATCCAAAGTGTGTTTTTTTATGTACGGTTACGGTCTTAATCTTGCATCCTTCTATTACTATGAATGTATTTTGAATATTGGTGATTTGATTATTGATTTTAATATAATACAATTCTCAGTTTAGCGAAGAGAGCCATAATTAACTAACGGATTACCAAAAATGAAAAAAAAACTTTGCTATACTATAATCATGTCAGCACTGAAAAACTAAATTCAAAATTTATGAATAATTAAGTAGAGGGGAAAAATAAAGCATAAATCGTTTTTACCATTTACAAAAAAAGTATTGATAATATCATTGATATACTTTTAAATATGATTTATTTCCTGTCATTATGCGTAAACAATCAATATGTACAGTGGAATTGGATAAGAATGTCATGATTGTGCTAACTTAAAAACCTTAATGAAAATCGATTATTCACAGAATAATTATTATTATTTGTTGCTGGTGGACAGCCATTATATAAAAATAACTATCTGGTTTTGTAAATTAAGATTGAGTATTAGAAATAATGGCCCATCTAAAAAAAAAAATTTTATTTTATGGATACATGCTTATGACTGTAACTGTACATATTTTATTAACAGTGATGATTGAGAATTGTCTATGATTTCAATTGTCTATTAACATTAACAGATTTGAGTATTCAATTTTTTTTTAATTCAATCACATTTGAGTTGATGAAAGAAAACTGATATCTCTTTATCAAGAAATGTTTTTTTTTTAATTATTATAACTATTAAATTGATTCTCTTTGGAAACTATCTTTATGCTTTACTATTAAAATATTATAAACATATTTTGCTCGCACTTTTTGAAAAATGAAACATATATTTTTGGAAAAAAAACCGTCATTTTTATCATACATGATGATCGTGTACATTTCTTCCCATTTAAGTAAATTGTTCACAGAACCAATAACATAAAGGAATTTGGACATTGTACAGTTATTTCAGTTTTTATTATCGAGGATTATCAATAATTTTCTTCAGTAAATAAATAGTTCTTCATCATAGAATTTCAAATAGCTCCAAATCTTATGAAGTACAAACAGTATGAATTCCAGCAGTATAGAGGTTGGTTGTTAGTCAATCACTTAAATATGTTTAAATCATGAAAATTCTCAATTGTGGTTGTACACTAATTTCTTGCGTAATGTTTTAACCCTCACGCTGCTATGTGCGCTGCACTTCTGGACTAACTAATCCCAATTGATTTGGGCACCATGTTGCTATTGTAGGGTGATCGGGCCGGCTGCCGCCATCGGGCATCCGGGCAGGGCCACGAGTCCTGGCCCCGGTCTTAGGTGAGTGCCATAACAGCATGCTAGCACCTGAATCCTCTCATTAGCTATCATTCATCGAATAATTCTGTTGTCTTTATATACTACATTCGCTAAGGCTTATTTGAATTATCATATCCTTTCATTACAAAAATAGCTGATTCATTTATTTATTTAACATTTATAGAATAGTGGAGGATCAGTATAGTATATCCGTGGGTTTGTACTTTAATAAGTAACATAAAATAATTAGATATTGCTAGTGGGAGATAGTTTTATTTGAATTTTTATTGCCGCCTACCTCCCTTAACACGTTCGCTACTAAAGACGCCCCTGGGGCGTCAATACACCATACTAATACACACACGTCGCAGCGAATGTGTTAACAGATAATCTGCAATATTGCAAAACATTGAATTAATCAACAGGAGTGCAATCCTGATTTTAGCTGAAAAACCACCAAATTAATAATATTAAAATGCGTGATTAAGTTTCATAAGCCTAAATTATTTTTCAATAGAAATACTAATGTCTATCCTGTAAATCGGTTTCATGTATTTTTGCTAGCATAGGTTAATCATTTCATTTCCAATATTATGACTTTATTTACTATCCCTTTAGAATATTTTTTTTAGAAAGGGTTGCCAGTATAACTTATAGTTAAAGTAGTTTAACTCTAACACTTTAAAATACATACACGAGAAAGGGTGCATTGATTTTATGATAAAGAATGTTTTAATGCCTGTTTCATTTAACAATACTGATTATTAAAATAGTGTTAACTGTAATAAATTTTATTACATAACGAATTATTATTATTAAATTGATTACAGTGAAATCTTCAAAATATATTCTTCAAATGACTGATAAAAAACGAGAATTTCAGAAAAATGTATATTTATCGTCCATGGAAAATATATGGTAATACTGTATGTGGAAGGAAAATATAAATTCTTATGTAAAAAAGTAGTTTTGGGTTTCCACTGCATAACAAGTACATTCATGTTATTTATATTTATTATTCTTTTGTTTTATTTTTATAGGCGAGTACGTACATTGTACGCATGCGTTGGTGAAAATGATGGAGAATTATCATTCGAGCCTAATCAAATCATAACGAACGGTTAGTAAAAGTGAAAATATTAATGATACATGCAATATTTAATGTTATTAATGTTGAAGTATATTGATTTGATAATAAAACCCCTTTTACTTAGCTCATATCTTCATTAGCTTTATGAGTCACTACATAATATTATCTATTAACTAAAGTTCATGTTATAATATGACATCTCATGGAGTACTTTTATTTGTGTTGCCAATATACATTACTTATTTTTTCCAAGGGTTACAGCATAAGAAATACACTGGAATCTTGTTTCTATGTAATTTTCACTTGATACTTGACATACTTATACAAGCCATTCTCAGATCGGTCTCAAAACCGACAGTAAAATTATCTATCAGCCACATGGTTTGAGCAATTCTAGTATGATTTATTTATTTTATGCATCTCTTTACAGTGAAATCATCGGCAGAGCCCGGATGGTTGGAGGGAACCCTAAATGGCAAAACAGGTCTTGTCCCTGAGAACTATGTGGCTGCGCTCCCTTGATGCCCTCTCGCCCAGGAAGAGGCCTTAGCGCGTAGTCCCGCTTCCACTCTTCGAGCGCTGCTCAGTCCCAGGAGAAAAAAACCCACCCGGCATCTCAACATGCAGCACTAAATCTCATCATCGACTATGTGATGTACTGTATACAGCCAAATATTGGCCAATTCCACATTAGTGAGTTTTTATCATGACACTGACTTCGTTTTCTTCATGAATAGGGTCTGCTTCTACATTATCTGTGGCCTCTTCTGATGTTATAGAAAATTACTATTTGCTTAATGATTCATCGCCATAATTATAACCACTACACCCCAGTGTAGCATGCTTTCTAATATTAATAGTGAAAAGTTAGAGATTGCAGAAAAAAATAGAAAGAATGAATTATTACAATGTGAAATTTTGTATGCTATGAAGGATTTGTTGTTACTGTATGTCTATGTAAACTAGATTAGCAGAAGAAATTTCTTCCTAAAAATTTTATCTGTTTATCTAATATTCCATAAAATATACTATTTTATAAACATAATTATCCCAGCAATGTATGAAACTGATGTCAATGACAAAACATGACAGGTTTCAAGTGAATACATTTTAGTTGGTTTATTGTTTTTTTAGTATGCTTTTAATTTATTTAAATGAATGTAGTTGTTGATTAAGCATATGCTTTCATCAAACTTCCTAATTAAGCAGAAATTCTTAAACAACAGTCAACATCTCAATCTCTTTGATTTTGAAGAATTTATTGTACACACTTGGTGTAATTTATCGTTTCCTGTATAGTCTGCAAGAATAGAGATAGAGTGTATGCATCATGATGTTTTTGAAGCCATATTTTTTTGTACAATTTGATATCAGATTCACGAGTACAACAGTAGCTAGTAGTAACACAATGTTTTTACTACTAATTTATTTACATATATATATTACAAAATGTAAATGCAGTAAATAGCCACATATATGACCGTTGTATTACATTCATGAAATCAGCTATAATTAATGCCATGTTTGCTTTTAATTATATTTTTAAGTTACAATATTAGTAAAACAAAAAAGTAATAGCTGTGTTGTGACAAATATTATGTCTGTAATGAGACATGTTTGGGTAATTGGGTACCCTACTGTGTAATTTAATGTTTTGTTTTATTTCATTATATAGATTAGAAATAATATGCCATTTATTAATGATTATTTGTAATTTATTTTTAATATACTTATTGCAACAAATATATATATGTATTATAATATAGACTTTACAAAACACTGTTTTGCTTCTATAAATCTATATGAAATTACAAACACCAAATATTCCACAATTTGTACTATTCCAATGCAATTAAAGAGGTTTATGTCAAATATGACATGTTTATAGTGTATATTAAATTATATAATAGTTCAAGATTTTATAAATATTCATAGACAAATTACTAAATGACTAAAGACTATTTTATGAATGAGCTAGGCCTAAAAATGCACTTATGATAATAATATAATATATCGTAATTTTAATTTCATGTAAATATATTTATATATATATAATATATGTGTGTGTAAATCATTATTTTTTCTAGCACTTTTTGAAATAGCACCCATCTTTTAAATGATAGTTACTGTACACAGTTTGATGTATCGTTATGACTTGAAGCATATCAACTGGGGAACGGTTAATATTATTATGAGATTTTCTATTAGTTTTCTTTGAATATTAATGTCTTATACCGTTTTTCGTGTTTCGTCCAATATTGACTTCTAAAATAATATCAAATGTATTATATCATCTGACTTGTCTATGCCGCATTTAGAATTTTCGATTCTGAATTTGTAAGATATTAAATAATAAATAAATAACAATTACAACTTAAATATATATATTTCATTGTTAAAATTTACATTTACTGTAAAATAAAGTTTGATTTATACTATCAAAATCACGTTTATTGAATTAAACGAATTTTTCTATAAAATGCTTCATTTATTCTCTAGTAGATATAGTAATTTCTGGCTTTAGTGCAGTTAATGACTTGAGAACTGTAGCACAAATAAAAAATAGGATTCCATAAGATATAAGGTGATTGGTTTTAAATTATTTTTTATGGAGAATGAATGCAAAAGAGCCACATTAAATGTATCCCCCCTGTACATTGTGCAGGCTTAAATATACTAAATCCAAAACTGCACTAATTGAATATCTGTATTACAAAACATATAATTGATTGACAAACATGACTCAAATCAACCTTCAAAATCAATTTTTATGCAACATCCCCAGGTATCTGACAACCTTGGGTACTTTTGATGGATGACATTAGTGAAACGAGTTTTTGTTGAATAAGTAGTTGTTATTTTATTGCCTTTTCGATCGATAGGAAATGTGAGTTATTAAAAAATCAAGGAATGATTGCAATTCGCTTGCTTGTCCAATCATTTATCCACAAAAATAAATAAACACACCAATTTTACAAAATAAAACAAATGACCAAAAGTGCTACTTTAATCATATCAAGCAAAACATATTTGGTAATATCCAGTGTTATAATATTATTATATGTCGTGTAATGTGAGTGTATCTGTCCAATGACTATCTCTAAATGTTAGATGTATGCAATATGTTTACAATATATTCTATTATCTTCATATTTATAATATATATAAGTCGCTTTCATTATATTTCACACTCATGCAGTCTTTTGTCAGGCTATAATTATATATCTGTCTATATAATTTTCATATATATAGTTCTAAATGAGTATTGTCAGATTGGTCGCATTTAAGTAATCAATTTATGTTTTATATTTCTGCTTATATGTATTTAATTAGATTCTTGTTCGGATATCTTTTCGGTTTTCATTCATAGGCCTTACTGATATAATTTAATCATTATTAATTACCATTGTTCCGTAAAATATTTTTTCTAGTCTAGAGTCTTATTTATTTTCCTGAATAGCCTGCCAGTATTAATAATATCTTATAAAATTGAATTAGTTTCCAAACCAATCCAATCAGGAAAAATGAACAGTTGACACTTAAAAGTTATTTTACAAGAAATATTTTGTAAACTTTAAAATTCCTAGTGAACTATCCCTCAACTATCACCCGAAAACTAAATGATCAAATAGTTTGTATTTATAACCTATTAAAGTTTGTTTTCTAATTTAATATGAAAAATTTGCTCTGTTAATTTATCTTCATGGAAAGAATTCTGACTATAACAGAAGTAACATTCAATCAGTTGTGAATTGAATTATTTCATGTTCATATCGTGGTGACTTGTAAAATTTTCATTATTTATTATTTCACCTTCATTCCGACATGCATTCCTACATTCCTACTTAAATGTTTATGTGTACACTTCTACATTCCAGCTTTCAAGAGAATTCTTTTCCACTCCTTATATCTTCATTTTCTACTACCATTAATTTCAATATTATTTTTACAATATAATAACTTTGATATATTTTTTTTATTAATTTATGTGTTGTACTTTACAGTTATTCCTTAAACTGAGTGGGCTTACTAAAATATCTCTCTGAGGTTGAGTTATTATCATTGCAGTTAAAGTTCTTGGAGAGAAGACATTGATCTATATTGTGTATTGTCAATCGAAAATGTCTGTAAAGGCAAAAAATGATTTGTAGAAGGAGTATTATAAACACTATTTTGTTTTGTCTGATTGAAAATTTTGTTTTTCATGAATACTAAATAATAACACATTTTATTAAACTTGTAGAAATATTTTTTTCTCCTTTTAACATAATAGCCATTAGTTGTCAAATTCTAATTTTCCTATTACAGTGCTTTGTAATATAAAAAGGTTAAGAATTAAATCATCTCTCATTCGTTTACCTCCTGTAAAAGCTTGCAAAGCTCAAAATGAAATCATTCCTTGTATATTTGTGTAAAACTGGACTCTACTGTTAATGAATATTTTTGTAAAATATGTTTCCAAATGCTTTCAAGTTCAAAGCTGCGATCATTTGCAATATTTTTGTGTGTGTCTTAATTCTGTATATTAGTAGCCTATTATTAAAGCAGCTGGTTTATACCAGACATAATGATTGATTTTCCATTGAATTCTATTTTGAATGATTTTAAACAGTAACAAGCAATTTTGACAAGTGATTGACCGATCGTCAAGAAAGAACCATTCCAGTTTTGCTTCAACCGTCAATATAAGTACATGTGTTTATGATAACCATCATGATTGTAATTTTGTGTAATTTATTGTACTTTTTAGCACTAATAGATATTGTATAAAACCTAATCATATTTAATTATTATTGTAAATAGGAAATAATGTATGTATTATGTACATAGTCAATTATTAATAATTATTAAAACAAAATAATGAATTTTAAACTATTTTTCATTTATTTTAATATCCTAATGACCATTTGAGAGATTTATCTAAATCAATTTTTCATCAAATGCTATTACGTTGGGTAAGCAGAATTTGCACCTGGCCATTGAACCAAGTAAAGGGACAGATTTCATACCTTGACGTTGAATGTTTTTAGATATATGAAAATATCTACCGTAAATTATCGGCCAAATTAGTGTCCGCTACGGTTGAAAATAAAGAGAATGGAAGGCATAGGGTTATTTTTGCAGCCATTAAAATCATGTGGTAACATTATATGAAACTTGTTTTAAAAGCACATGCAACACCATCAGTTTTATTAATAATCAATGTTCAAAATATAGTCACTTGCCTAAATGGATTTTTTCAGTTAATAATAGCTAGTGACATGATATTATTGAATATTGATCAAACATTGCTAGTGGTTATTTGTTGCATCAATCTATTTACATCAGGAAATCCCCGAGGTTCAAAATAAAACTGCATATTTAAAAGATTTCAAGCATAATATAATTTTATATAATAATTACATGTCTCCACAATAAATTTTAACACAATGCATCTTTTAAACAGGTTTATATTCAATCACAATAACGGATAAGCAATTCAGAGCCTCGGCCGAGACTCTGATGACTCTAACACCGAATGATAATAGTCGGCGATGGTTCAATTAGGTTATCTGCAGAGAAAAAATATCATATTAGAAACAACACAAAGAATAACAATAAAAATCGTTTAGCTAAAAATATATCAACGACGTGGTCGGCAGGTGATATTCTGAGGATAAGTTATCATGCCACCTTTGAAATAAATCCCTTCTTTGTCTTGTTAATATTATAAGAGAAAAGATTGGATGTTATATATAAAAAAAATAAATAGAAAGAAGTGGGCGATGATGATGAACTTAACATATTAACAGTTTCCAGAAGAGTGAAACAAAATGAGACAAGTTTGAGATGAAATTAATAATGTAAACAGTCTATAAATTTTTGTACAGAAGATATTATTCCGCCACATACATATTCCAACACTAAATGAATCAGATGAATTTGTGAACAGACTTTCTTAAAATGAAGATCATCACAAAGCAATTCAGTTATATGCATAATAATTGGAATGAGCACATGGGATCAATTTTCTTCTGTTTTCACTCCTTCAGGATACTTTTAGCTCGTATTACGAGTAGTTTTCTAGAATCAGACTCCGTCTTCGACCTGATTCCCAGAGCTTTCTGCAGCATCGTGCGCATCCACAATTACCTGCAGGTTCCGGATTTCATCCACTCGAGAGCCCAGTGGTAGACCGTGTCCCTCAGATGAAGCCAAGGATGCTGACAGCGGAGAGCTTTGAGGGCTGAAACCTGACGCAGTTTGCGGTGAATGCGGAGCTCGCTGCAGCAGTTCAAGACAGTGCGCCTCTAGCCTCTGATTTACTCGTTTGACACTCTGATATTTGTCTTCAGCTGCTTTCAGTCGTTCACCATACTCCTCATTTGCAAGGCGTAATTGCCTCTTGAGTTCTTGAGCTGAGGCCTCACTTTCAGCTGCAGCTGTCTCCAACTCACTTTCTCTTGCTTGTAAATAGTCCACTTTGCAGCTCTGGGCCTGTAGTGCTGCTTGGGCTGCAGCCAATTGCTCACGACATTGTCGGACACGGCTATTTGCAAAAGCGTCAGCTCCTGCAGGTGCAGCTCCCAATGCTTCACGCAAGGTGGTCTCCCGCTCTCCACACAGTACTAATTCCCGTCGCATTCGCTTTACACAATCTGCCAAGCGGTCACCTGTTTCTGATTTGCGCGTCGCACGGTGTAGGCGTTGTGTAATATCGAAAAGGGCTGCATGCAGACGCTGTGTTTCAGGAGAAGCATCTCCACCTACATCTTCGCGTTCTAACAACAAAGCAGCCAGCCTTTCTTTCTCTTCACGTTCAATGGCTGTCTCAGCTTCACGTGCTGCTAGTTGTCGCCGCCAGTACTTATCATTTTCTTGGTGCTTTACCTCTGCAGCCAGTGAGCTCTGTCTCTGGCGAACAATTTGCTGTTGGAGGTCGTCTGCTTCCACTCGTAATAGACCAGTTTGACGCTTTAAAGCAACATTCTCCTCTGCGGTAGCCCTATTATTTCTTGCTCTGCCTAACAGCCTCCGATTCCGGTAAGCATGAACCTCTCGTCGATGCCTTTCATATTGTAGTTCTAGTTGTAGAAGCCGCAGTTGCTGTCTTAGTCTGTCGACTTCTTCTCCAGCTCGTACACCATCTCTTGGGGGTCCGCCACCGGCCAGTACCTCCACATACCGGTCCACCTGCTCGTATGGAGAGAAAGCAGGTGTACCTTCATCACCATCCCCTGCAAGATTCCGTTCACCAAAATTCCTCAAAGCATCAGCAAACAGCAGTCCATAAGATGGCGGCCAGGCATCGACAGTTTGTGTCCCCTCAGTTCTTCCTGTAGCAGGAGACACCGCCATCGTAGCAGTTTGTACGACTTTTGTAAGTATGGGGAGTGCCCTTGCTGGCCTCTCTCGCCGTCGAGATGTGTCTGTTTCAGGGCATGAGCGAGTCCTGCGGCGAACAAAAAGTGCTATCTCGCCAAATGTAGCTACCCGTCCATCTGCATTTCCAAGACCAGCATCAGCACCGTTTCGATTTCGACCAGGGAAACCAAATCCAGCAATTTGACGAGCGAATTCCAGCATGGAAGCCGACTGTGGCATGTGAAGGCCGTGTCTTCTCTCAGAGCAATCAGCACCATCACCCTCGCAAAGAACCTCATCATCAGCCCAACGCTCTTCTCCTTCAGCCCCCTCAGTTTCACCCTGTTGACGAACAGCTCCGCGTGGTCTATTATCAACTTCAGCATCTCTTCCGGTGGAGGAACTCCGCATGACTTCTCCCCGTTTACTGATTTCAGTGACCTCCCTATCTTCTCTATTTACAGCATCAGAAGTCAGAATGCCGGTATCAAAAGCAACTCCTTCTTTTCGTGGTTTTGGCTTTGCTAATGGCCAATCAGTAGAGCCTGAAACAGGCGCGGCGGCACCAAGTGGAACTGGTGAATCAGGGACACTTGGAACAGAACTAATATCCTTTGGTGATATTTTCTTCAGTGGGCTACCAGTGCCACGTTTTCGAGGGGAAAGTGCAGCAGATGAAAAGTTGTCAGCAGTTTGTTGTGAACGATCACTCAGAAATCGGTTGATGCGGTTCTGTGTATGGTAAGCGTCCTGAAGTTCTCCTGCAGGACCACCTTCATTGAGACCACCTCGACCGAACGGGGATGACTCCTTTTTGAGAGGTGAAGGGGGTTGTGAGAGTGGTGCAGCTAACGGTGTTTGCGATTGTGGATGCGGCTGCGATAGTCTTGAACCAAGAGCTCTTACTGCCGGAGAATTGTTAGGAAATACAAATCGCTGTCTGACATCTTTGATAGGAGTATTTTCAGGGGTGGCTTCAATTGCAGCCTCAGGGGGTGAACCTCCATCCTGCTGCTTTGGGACGAGGGGAATCTGAGAGATGGGCGTGTGTGATGGAGGACCTTCCTGGGAGGAATTCACTGCCAAAGGGAGTGGTGTCTGAGGAGCCGAAAGAGCGGCGGAAGCATCGCACGCCTCCGACAGAGAGAACCATACCCCGTTACCTGGCTGAAGTCTCTCACAGTTTTTTGATATGGAAGCTACTGTGTCGGGATCGGAAGGTACATCAGTAGTAAGGCCAGGAGGTACCCTCGTCTCAGTGAGGTTAGGTGTAGAATTGGAGGATTTCGAAGTTTGAAAAGGTGACGCTGATGGCTCAAGTAGACTGGCGACATCTGTGCCACAACGCGACCGAAAACGACCATCATCTGGAACATCACCCCGCTGTCGGCGTGATCCTTCTGATGAAAACCTACGGCACTCCACTAAAACATCGTGGTGCTCCATTTTTTTCCAGCGAGCAAGCTCAGTCTCTGAATTCTTTGAGGCCGTTATCAGAAGTGGGTGGACCCTCACAGCTTCCAGCATTGGTCTGACAGTATGTGTGAATATCTCGACATTCTCCCTCTTCCCATATTCCCTCTTTAGAAAGTCAAAAAAATTGCAGGGGTACATGGCGTAAAGATTGTGAAAAAGGCAGTAAAGACCAAGCCGCAAGTGCTCCCTGTGACCGTCAGTCGCTTCAGCACCCCGATGACTCTCCCACGCTGCCACACGTGCAAACACCTCGAATATCTCTTGAAAGAAGGGGCTGATCAGAGTTGGAATCATAGGCAGGAGAGTTATTAAGACTAGCAACCCACTCATAAGAGGCACAACTTCTTTTTCATTTTTGAGAAGGTTTAGTAGATCCCTAAACAGCGGGTACTTCGTGATTTTGTGAAGCCAAAGAGGCTGCTTTCGCACCACGTGACCGAGCAGTCCAAGTGCGCCCGATCGCCAGTTTCCTTTTAGTCCCTCTCCGAGTTTATCGAATAGATATTTATCGTGAGGGATAGGCACTTTAGTAAGTATGTCCACCGATCTCATAGACTCTGTTGACTGATAGTAATCTATCAATCCATTGACCAGCCAAGCGTCTTTAGTATTGGCGAACATCTCCGAGAATTTGCTCTTAATATTGGCGACGTCCTGTGGCCTGTTCGACTCGAGCATGTTGAACAACTCTACGATCTCGGGGTTTGACGGAGACATCGCGGTGGCCTTATTCATTATGTTGCTGCTATTTTATTGTAACTGTTTCGAAACCGATGGATCAGATATGTTGTGGGGGAGTGTATGTCGTCGTCCCGCAACGTCGGTCGACAGTCCAAAACGTAAAAAGACCTCATTAATGATGTTTTATTGCTCCTTTAGTTACTACGCTTCTAGCAAATACCGACAACAGTAATATGATTACATCTTCCGGCTCATCGGTTACAGAGAATATACTCGCGAATGTCTAAAAAGTGATACTAGATGCTCTTGTTTGAGACTTCTACTTCGACACTGGGACTAGTTCAGCAAATACGTCAGATGAAATGTCACGGACGGAGTGTTGCCAACGTTTTGTACAAGTACATATTTACAAAATTTTCTTCTAATAAAATACATATGTATTTCTATTTGGAATATTATTAGCGACGTTATAATTCATTATATATAAATAATACATGTGACTATTTGAAGATACTGTGAGGCAGCGGCTTCCAACCTAGGAAACGCGTTATAGTGCCAAGAAAGGTGCCAAAATTTGAAAATTTTGAAAAAAAATATTTATTAAATATATTATTATAAAAATAACAGGATTGGTAGCGCAGAAAAAAATCTAATAACAATAATTTATCTTTATGATTCCAAAAACGATCGCAATCTTATAGATTAAAAAACTAATTTTTAGTATCATCATTCTTATAAGTATTCATGTTTACGAATTTGCTGTATTTCACAAGTTTATGTTTCAAAAAGAAAATTTTTAATGTTTTTTATTTTGTTTATATTTTGAAAGAGAAATAAAAGGAATTTGTCACTATGTGATTATGCTTGTCTATCAATTCATTTTTGTGCATGATAAGGCCAGCGATCGATCGTTGTTGGACAATTTTGACGTTTGTCTATGGAAAACTTAACCTAAAATATTTCCAATTATCAATTTTCCAAATTATAGGCTGAAGTATCGGCATATTTAGTGATCATTGTTGCATAAATTCCGGATAATATTACATTGTCTCAGTTATTCGATATGTCATCTTCATAAATTTATGTAACGTTCCATTTATTTAAATAACATAATCGAATATACCGCAACAAAATGTTCAAATACTCGAAAATCGCTAAAAATTATTTAAAAGCTGTAAAAAAGTCCAACTTCATATTTCCTCAAGTTCAATGTGGTAAGATAGTATTTATTAATCTTGAGCGGCGTACAGAATATGTGAGATAAATATAGATATTTCCCTTTTAAAAAGCCCCCAGGAATTTTATAGTTTAAAATATATTTCATTTGTTAATGCTATTTACTTGTAGGTTCGATCAATTCCTCTCGTTTTTATGCATCTGATTTTAAGAAAAGAGGTCCCATTGATGTTATTGCCCAAAGGAAAGCTTTAAATGCAATCAAATCCACAAACACCCCATTATTGGTACCTGACTCCTCTCCACCGAAGGTAAGAAAAATGACATTTTTTGATTGTATATATATCTTATGATGTATTATATCTACACTAAAAATATATTGAACCTATAGTGCAGGGTCTCCCAAAATTTTTCTGCAATGGAACGCCTCGCAAACCCGGAAATGTTAACGGAACTTATATTTTAGGTTGGGTAATTCTTACTATTAAGAAAATTTTCAAATGTGTTGCAGTGTGTACAACCTTTCCAAATCGTCGCGGAACACCTATTCAAGTTCAGCGAAACATAGTTTGGGAAACCCTGATATAGTGAATGTGATTGTGAATTATGATAATTGTTTACACTTAGTAACTTAGGTCAAGCCATCGCTACAATAACTTAACATCAACAATGATTACAGCAACCAAATTCCATAGAGTAAATTTATTGTGGAGATTGAAGAAATAATAAAACACTCCAACATTAAATATACTTGTACGCGATGTTCCCTCTAAGTGGCGTGCAGTAATTTTGAAAGTCCCACGCACTGAATACAAGCTAGTCACAGTATATTTCTTAATCAAAGTATTTAATATATCTATTAGTAGAACTTTATAAATAACACTGATTTTATGTACATAAAAAATACAAAAGACATTGTGAAAAGTGCTCGATGTTAGTCAAGAGTGTATCAAATGGGGTTTGGTGTTGTAGTTGAAATCAGTGCGAGCAGATGCGTAAATATTTGATGTGGTAGATTGGTAAAAACAACTCAAAAAATAACCCAAAAAGACTACAGCTCAAGTTTTGAGTGATTTTTTAATTGTTTTTTCATTTCAAGCGGCAAAGGAAAAATATTCCCAACAATTATAAAACGGTAAAAAGCATTTAATATACATTACTTATGTTGTACATATCTTATAACAAATGATTATAATATTGTATTAGATGAATAATTTATATTCCTCTCCCTCTTGGTTAAACAGCCTATTTCACTCATTATATTTTCTTATGTACTTTTAGCCATAAAAAGGATCTAGTCATTACTAATGTATTTTATGGTATGTTCACAAGTTTATGTTAGAACTCTTAGAACCCTATATGTACAGGCTTCAAAATTTCAATATGTTGCTTAAAGATAATTTAAAAAATGGACTGTATAACTGTAAATTGATTGGCACAAAAACAAAGTGCTTTTTTTTCTAACTTTTAAATCTAACGTTAATATGGTTTGATATAGATTGTCCAAGTGCGTGGAAAAGGAACGAGCACTGAGGAGCCACCCCCTCCAAGTAGCCACACTGTCACTGAGACTCCTGGCCACTCTCGACAAAAACCTCCTTTTACACCTCCACCCCCAGGCAATTCAAACACTCTCAGGAATGCAATCATCGGAATCATCATTGCGGCAGCTTCACTAGGTGGCGTAAGTATTCACTTTTAATTCATATGTCAGTATAAGTCATCTAATTGAAATATTGAAATTTACATAGCAAAATGAAAGCTAAAAGCGATTACGATCAATTTTATGTATAAGTAACAGTCTAGTTATTATATTATAGGTTATTTGAAAAGATTTAACAGAAAAGGAAAAAAAATGCTATTAGTTGTTTGTATGTTTTGTTGTGACAATCTGCAAAAATTACATCCTTGTATCATCAAGATCGTTTTACTTTTTTTCAGGTTTATTTTTCTGGTATTCTAAACAGTGGGAGTGAAAGGATAGACTTCTTAGAGGAAGACAAAAAGAACAAAAAAGGTTACATATTTGAATATTTTTAAATTGCATTTTGTTAAAAACATATTTTTACATTTTCAGAATCACAAACTCGTTTTTCTCTGATTCTGATATAATATTATACATGTATTATTGTTAGTTTTATGATTAGATTGCTTATTATTGATAATTAGTGAGATGTAATATCACCTGCTAATTGTAGGTTGTACGTTTTCTACAAAATTAATATATATCATGCCTCCTCACCGACTTCTGTTGATATGAGGTGCTTGATGACACTCAAAAAAGCTAGTTACTTCTTTGTTATTAATGGAAGAAAGGGACACACATGTTTGAATTTCTGTATTTTTCAGCTAAATTGAGACCTATTCAACGAAATCCTAAACTGAAAGAGGAGTTTCCAGCCAAAATTACCTATCTTTTAATTGGTGGAGGAACTGCATCTTTTGCTGCATTCAGAGCTATCAAATCCAAAGATCCTAAAGCAAAGGTATGAAACATTACATGTAGATAAAAAAATAGATATGATCCTAACTTCGTATGTAGTTTTTGGAAGAATAGACTTAAATTAATTATAAAGAAATTCAATTTCAGCTTTTTCATGTACAATGGCACTGCTTATAATTGAGTATTTGTAGAATATTGAATTTCATCATAAATTTAACTCTCGTCTATCATATGTTGAATGTGTAATTATATGCATCTATTTTTTGTTTTGTAGGTGCTAGTGGTATCAGCAGAAGATTCACTTCCATACATGCGCCCGCCCCTCTCAAAAGAAATATGGCAACAAAAAGAAATCCCTCCTGCCGATAAACTTTCCTTTAAGCAATGGAATGGACAAGAAAGAAGGTAAAACAGTTCTCCATTTCATGACATTAGATTTTTTCAATGCTGGGTAAAAATAGTAAACAGAAATCCAATAAGTTCATGCAAAAATAGAAATGAAATATGAATGTTTGTTTAAACATGATTTTAATAAAACATCATAAAAACATTTTCCTATATTTTATGATAATTTTATCATAAAATCGTGAATTTTTGGATTGTCAAGTTATGCACCATAAATGAGATTTTGATAATTTGCAGCTTATTTTATGAGCCGTCAGATTTCTACATGGATATTCATGAACTTGAGGAGTCTCCGAATGGTGGGGTAGCAGTGGCCACAGGATGGGTGGCGTCTCGCATCGATGCCAACTCAAACACTGTCGAGATCGAGGATCCGCAGACCAACTCCACATTCACCATACAATATGATAAATGCCTTATCGCCACAGGTTATAATTTTTATTTTTTATTCTAAACAGAATTAATATCAGAATATATTGTGATTTTAATTTAATTTAATAATGGAGTAGTTAATTAATTAATTAATAATTTTTCTGATATCATTTTACTCAGGTTCGCGGCCAAAAAATTTGCCAGTGTTTGAGCAAGCTCCTGCTGCTGTTTCGTCAAAAACAGTCTTGTACCGAAATGTGCGTGATTTAGAAAACCTATGGCACCGCATTCAAGGTGCCACTTCTGTGGCCATTGTCGGAGGAGGATTTTTAGGGTCTGAGCTAGCTTGCTCCTTGGCCAGAAGAAGTAATTATATTGGAATATTATTTAGAGCTTATACAAATTGATGTGTTATAACTTTGGTTGTGATAGAATTAGGTAGATAATTTTTTTCTAAATAATAGGTTTTATATTATTAAGTTCTATGCTTCCTTTAGTATTTGTCAATAAATATATTAATCTTATACTGTAATTGTATTAGCTTATATTCATTTATGATCTAAAGAATAATACACCACTTTCTGAAATAGATTCAGGAGTAGAAATTACAAGTATGCTGTCAATGAAATTATGCGAATAAAACATGTTGATATTCTTTATCATTTCATTTTGTAGTAAACCTGTTTATAACTTGTAAATGAAAAGTTAATGAAGGATCATGATGTTCAATTATGTGGCTGTGCCGTATATATGGTTATAAATATTTCCTACATTATGTATGATGCCTGCTTTTGTATTTTCAGATAATGATGGATCGGTTGTGAAAGTATATCAAATGTTTAAAGAATCAGGAAACATGGGTCGAGTTCTTCCAGAGTATTTGGCTCAGTGGACCACTGACAGAGTCAGAGAAGAAGGTGTTGACGTCATACCTAGTGGTAAGGGTTTCGTAATTGATCCAATATTTACTTGGTTATATTTCTAAGAAATTTTTTGCCTGAGGGGAAGCTTGCATGCTTATGAGTCACCAGACCGAAGGTTGTTTGTAATGTGTATTTAATTACAGGAGTGATATATATAAATTTTCATATCATGGAGATGTTTTCTTAATATTTTTAGTTTTTTATCCAGAACTGGCACTAAACTTTGCAGCTCTATTTACTTTTATATTTTCCTTTGTTTCATATCAGTGGAAGTTCTGGAAGCAAATTCATTTGGAAACCAAGTTCTTCTCAACCTGTCTAATGGAAATTCAGTGAAAGCGGATGTTGTATGTATATTTTCAACCATTTTATGTTATCTATAATTATTCATGTTTTGTCCTGCTACAACCTGATGTGGGCGTGAGTGGACAATACTATTCATTATTTTATTTTCCATTTCCAATAATTCACCGTTCGACTAAGTTTCCGGGTAAATGGAATAATGTGCGTGCATCACTTTAGTACCAGTAGTACAGTAAAGACCTGTAAACAAGGCATAAAAATATGCCAAAAAGTAGTTTGGATTGTTGGTCCATACATCTGCATTGGTGGACATCAAAATCACAACTGACACATGAATAAAAACTGAAAAAAACACATTTTTTCAACAGTTATTATAGTATAGTTTTATTTTTATTTATAACACAAGTACGATCCTTGCGAATTTCGAACCTTAAAATTCCAATAAATTGAAAAAAAATACACATTTAACTCAAATTTAACTTAAAATCTACTGGTCTATTTACATTTTTCAGAGTATTGAGTATTTCTTCTTCTATTTTTGATGTCCGTTGTAAAGTAATTTTTTGAGGTTGTAATTGTCTAACTCAGAGGTTTTCAATCTTTTTGCTACTACGTCTCACCAATTTTTTTTTATTCCACACCACACCTTTTTTTTAATAGATATAATGATACAGGCACATTCTTTTACATTTTGTTCAAATTTTTGGTGCTTCCCCTGGTAATAGCCTGCGTCTCCCAGGTTGGAAGCCGCTGGTTTAAAACAAATTTTTAATATCAATAGGTTGTGGTAGCAGTGGGTTCAGAGCCCTGCACTCAGCTGGCGGAGACTTCTTCTTTGGAAGTGGACCCTGTGGTGGGCGGATTCCTTGTTAACGCAGAACTTGAGGCCAGATCCAACCTTTATGCGGTAATGTCTTTTGACTCATACATTTATTTTACACTCATTATAACTCTTAAGCAAGATTTAATTTTGTCAATAAATTCACAATGGTCAACATGGTTTAGTTAGTACCACTGCATTATAGTATGTATATAATATCTCTCCGGTCTCCCCAGTAGTGTAGCTGGTAGCGTGGTGTTCGCCTAGCAATCCAGAGAATGTGGGCTCGATTCCCCATCTGTCAGATTTAAAAATCCAAAAATGCAGGATGGGATACCCATTGGGTTAAGCAATTGTCTGACAAAGAACTCTCGTGAAAAATAATCTGTCAATACTCCACTTTGGGAGTGGATATCTTTACTCTATGTGGATCCATATGCTTCACTTTGAGAGCGATAAACCGGAAAACCAATACTCAAAATGGTTGTTTAAGCTTATGTAACCATGAAAACATCTCCAGAAATTAATGATTCATTTATAAATTAATTTATGTTAATTTTATTTTAATTTAATTAAATTAACTATGGTTTAATTATATTATAATGTTTTATGTATATTCAGGCAGGTGATGCAGCATGCTTTTATGATCCGGCTTTGGGTAGGCGGCGTGTGGAGCATCACGATCATGCTGTAGTGTCAGGCAGGCTGGCTGGAGAGAACATGGCAGGCTCTGCTAAACCTTACAAGCATCAAAGCATGTTTTGGAGTGACCTCGGAAGAGATGTTGGCTATGAGGTGATATTGCAATGCCCAAAAAGAACTACTCATTTTGATATGTCTACATTTATACTAATATTTATATTTTTAACTTATAGGCGATTGGTGTCATTGATTCATGCTTACCGACTGTGGCTGTGTTTTCAAAAAATGCTGGCGAGAAATCTGAAAAAACCGCCAGTGATGCTAGCACGTTAGTGTCTTGACTACTAACTAAAACATTTCCTGTAAATGTTTTTATTATATTATCTTGCTAAATAATAGCTATGGTAACTAAACTATCTTTTCTAATACAATGAATCTTTACGGTGAAGTGTTTTTCAAATGTAATTTTTTAATTAAATTTGAAAAATAGATGATGAAAAATAATCAAAAGTTGCTATAATTCCAGTTCTGCAGAAAGCGTTGATGTAGAGCCTGCTAACCGTTTGACTGTAAAGAACCCCCACTTGGAAATGACCGACCAACAAGAAGAGAAACCCATCAAAGTTGAATTTGGAGAAAAACAGGCTGTCATCAAAAAGGAATCAGAAGGTGATTCCAGTCAGAACTACAACAAAGGAATAATTTTCTACCTTAAGAAAGACATGGTGGTTGGAATTGTACTATGGAATGTTTTCAACAGAATGCACATAGCCAGACAGGTGACAATTTCAAATATTTGTAATTGTGAATTATATCTCCCTGGTTTTTTTTTTGTCCAATTCCTCTTAAAATGTAAATTTGGCTCTGATGATGTTATTTAATTGGAGATTTAAAAATAAATTTTCATTTTCAGGTGCTGGCTGAAAGACGGAAGTACGAAGATTTGAATGAGGTGGCTAAATTATTCAATTTACATGACGATTAGTAAATGGTACAGCATATTTATACGGAACCATTTCCTATTATTATCTAATTCTAATTATTATATTGTGACTGATGATAGATTATGTATATAGCTTACAAAATATATAAAATAAGACACGTATATAGAGTTGATACCGTTTCATCTCCATGTCAATGGCAGTATGTTAATTAGTGCATATCTTTACAGGGTATCAATTTAAGATAAAATAAAACTGAAATCCTTTTCCCGGTAATTTTGAATGATCTAATTTTTTGAAGAAATATTCATATCACAAGATTTGAGTAGTTAGTAAAACACTAAAACTTCCTATGCAAGAGGTCAAAATATTTACTAGTGCGTATGAGCTTAGATCTTCATAGTTTTGAGATACGTTCATTGGATTTTATGATCACCAGCTATTATTGATTTGATCAACTCTTTGTCCTGGGCCTGAAATGAGAACAGAATATACATTACCAACAACTTAAAAACACATTAATCATTGACTTAGACAGAATACAATTTATTCAAATAATTCTTTATCAACACCTTAAAAAATAAAGCCCATAAAATATGTATTTTTTTTAAAATACTTTGGTTTTAAACAACAATCAAACATTTCGTAAATGTAAGATCTAAGATGTCTTATTTGATATGTTTTATTAGTAGTTTGTACTAAATTTATCATTGGTTAAAATATATTATAATACATTTTGTTATTTTGTTACAATAGTTAGCGGCTAATTAGGTGCTCAAATTTATTTTTACGTTTGGTTCAGTCGTATTTTGCCAATATTATATAACGTTTAATTTTAAGTAGGTATTACTATTAAAATTTCGTGCTTACCCTCGCACAAGACATATTACATGAGGGAATATATTTCTTGAATTTTGGAAATAAGCGGATGAAATTATTTGAATTACCTATGTATTCAAAGAAAGGTTTGATATAATTACCTTATATGCTCACATTACTTAGCGAGTTAAATTCTAAAATGAATTATCGTAAACCTTCATCGACTAAATATATGCAAAACTAAGATATTTGCTTTCATCATATTTGCATCACAAAAGTTTCATAAGCGATTATGTGAGTGTCAATTTTTACATTTAAAGATGGTATGTATGTATTGTCACCTGCTAATTTTGAGTAGTATGAATTCTTATATAACAAACTCTGATGATGTAGTGCATTTCCGTCTTATTGCTGAATTCTCTCCATGTGACACAAGTCTATAATAAATTATAATCCAGAACAAGATTTGCCCACTTCTCTGTTTGACTTCTATCTGATTTTCCTTGAATATTTTTTAATGTAAATATAATCAATTCTGTTTCACATAAATGAATCCATCCAACATTCACTGTAAACACCCTGTTTTTTGCTTCAAAAAGAAAAAAAAGCATTACACACATTATCTGTCTAACTATATTAACATTTCAGCAAATGAAAACTACAAATACATTAAAATGACTAAGTATATAAATAAGCAAAATTAACAAATCCTTTTCAAGTATAGACCTCCACAGTGTGGAAACATCTTCGAAGTATCAGTATTTAGACCATTGTATGTGTGACGTAGAATCAAATATATGTGAAAGTACAGTGTAGCTGAGAATAGGTTTTGTGATTTAATAGTCTCGATTTTTTTAACAATTTCCATACCACCTGTAGTATTTTTTACATGTGTGATATTTATGATACAGTTTTTTTCAGGATCAGTTGTTAACCAATCATTCAAGCCTTTGAAAATATATATTAAGCATCAACCCTTTGCATACCTGCATGATTTTAGATAAATCATTAATTTTGTAGTGATCCCCTGAAGTACCTATAAAATATTTTCTTACAAGAATGTTGATATTTATTTTTGAACTTTTGTGAACTTTCGTGTCTGGTTTCTTCCTTTTTTATTAGCTGCGAATACTTTATTCATTTTCATTTCATTGGCATTTTCTCGATGGATATTGTTTTTCAGCATGCTTAGGTATGTTTCAAAATTATTCCAGAAAATCTATAAATCTACATTATTTTTTTCTTTTTTCAAATCAGTGTATATTGGTCAGTAATATTGGCATTAACTTGTAAAGTAGACAGAAATTAATTTTGATTCTTTGCTAAAGCAATTGCATTCAAAATTTTATTCAATAATCATATGTTTTAATTGAATATATTGCGACCTGGTAAAAAACGGAGATTTTCTGATCAGGTATGGAAAGGGAAACATGTAGTTTTCATGTAACTGTGGCATCTGAAACCCAGATCTCTGATATTGCGTGCACTATCTGCACAGTCACACCATTAAAATATGCTTTTTGTGATTTTGTTGATGAAATGTTTTTATTGTTACTAATCAATATCATCCTGTTGTCTGTAGATGTTTGAAGTTTTGCATATTCAAATGGGTAGTACAATTTTGGTACTTTATATAGATTAGACTAAAACTGTATGACAAACAGTAAACACAAATAAATAAATTAGTTCATTTCATTCTATACTAGATGTGTAGTTAGATTGTGCATTATATTTCAGAAACCGAGCTATAATTTATTTTTGTAACTATTATTTTCATTGCTTGGGAGTTAATTGTGAAAATCCAAGGTAAAACTTGATGGAAAAATACAACACGTGTCTGTTCGAAAAGGATTGTAAATATGTAGTATGAATTAATTGATGATTAACTTTATATTTATTCAAAATGAAATGAGTTTCTTGACATGTTGGTCTCATAATAACTGTTGTGTGAATCGTTTTTTGGCACAGCTGAAGAAAAAAAAGGAAATAAGATTGGGATTGCTAATGATAACATAATTGTGTATGTTGCGTTTATCCAACTTAAATAAGTCTACGAGAAAGTCAGAAGTTCAGAATGAAAAACACCAAGTGCCGTTTATTAAAATGACATCTTGATTTGTTCCAAAAGAGAATGATTTTAAATCTATATGTTATACACAACATTTTGTGGATTCAATGTTGCATGATTTAAACTGTTTTGGTAATGGACTGTGCTTGCATTTTTATAATTAGATAATTTAAAATGTCAAATAAATCAAGGTCAAAACAACAAGATGACTAAAAATAAAACATGCTGATGTATGATATTTAAGCTTTTTTAATGTCCTTCATGTCATGAAACTAGTTCTTATTAATTATCTGTGGTGAAGTAACTTGGAGAATATCAATTAAATAAACTTTTTCAAGTCTGAAGCAGATTGAAAAATTTTCCAGTTAATAGTTATAATAAGATTACATATGTTAAATGAAGCATTTGTTTTCTTCTGCATGTTGTTATCAAATTTTTATTATTTAATTGTATGTAAATCACAAGTTTACAAGTGTATAACAGTGTATGCATAATTTGATCCTTTCCAACTAAATGTGATTCTGAAAAATCACCTAAAGCAATTCTCATACATATTGTATTATATATATACAATGTTGTAATATATAAATTATCCGTTAACGATGTTGTAAAGATGGCCACACGAATAATACTTCTCATAAAATTCAGTAGTGAACTGTAAAATCACCATATCAGTAACCTTGTAATGGAGCTACATGCCAGTTCATCCAATTAAAAAAATGCATTTATCTATAGTTTTGTTTTTAATTGGAAAAGGGTGACTTTTATACTTCCACTAATGAATTTATTTAGGATGTGAGAAAAGAGTGTTGAATTCCATTGCATCGAATGTGTTCGTAGACCTGATTTGTGAGTAAAATAAGTACTTAAACTGTCTCGGTAACTCCATATACATTGTAATAAAACAATATTATATAGTGCTTTTGTAGATAGAAACACCTGGACGATGAATGTTTTACATGAAAATAAAGTTATCAAAACCATTCTTTTTATTATTCATAGTTATTTATGAAAAAAAATTTTAGAATTTTCCCATTCTTTTTAGAAGATGAATAAAATCAAATGCTAATGGTAGGTGGGAAGACAACAAAATATTGCTTTTCCAAACCTTCCCTACTCCAGGTCAGTATATAGACAAATTATAATTGTTTTAAGAATATTTTAGTCTTTAGTTTATTTAGCATAGGAATGATTTTGGGAAAAACTCAACACCCATGATTTAAATCTAAATTATCGCATTACTACTATGGCTTCTTGTGGGTATTGAATACTATGAATTCTCATAGTTTTTTATCTGTTGCATGTCCCCTCACGTGCATAACAGAATTTATAATATCGAATTGGAATAATTTCATCAGGTGATTAGGTACCTGGATCACACTGAATTCACAATCGCCTTAATCTATCTATAAATATATTCATAATTCTCCTTTTCATGCTGTCATTGTTATCTATTATGGGCTAACTGAGAGCACATGTATTAAAAAATTCATTTTAATCCCGATCGTGTAGTCATTTAAACATTATTTTTTAAAATTTGGATGCAGAAAAAAGTGTTATATATCGTATATAAAGACAGAATTGTTTTTGAGGTATATTAGTATACTGCCGTGCTAAGTAAAACACATCATCCATATAGGGTTTACATGCAAGACACTGTTTTTAGTTAGCAGGGCAGTATAGCAGTCTATTCAGAGGCCTGACAAGTTTAATAGGTCTTAAAAACACATGATTGAAACAAGGAAAAAATAAAAACATGTTTATTAAAAAGGATAAATATTTACACAATTCGTAGGGTAGTTACATAAAATTCATATGAATTCCTCCTAAAAAATATGCCATTAAATAATAATTACTTGGAAGTAAATTGGAATTTTTGAAACACTAAGATATCGTCGACAACTTACACCACTGTGTAGTAAATACACAACAATTCAAAGAATAAAACTATTCAAAAAATAATCTTTAATATCTTATGTACATTGATAAAGGTCAAAATAACAAGAAATAAATTACAAAATTATGGTCACTTTTATTGAAATATACTTTTAGTATAATAGTTTTAGGGCATTTGTAAGCACTTGTTTAAAAATAACAAAACTATTAATGAATTGAACAATCTTTAACAAAAAAATCTGTCAAGGTATGTTTTCACAGAGAAATCCACATAGTCCATTTCCATCTTTATACTGTGGAGATCCATTCCCTTTATTTTCAAAGCGGATCTTGTAAAAAGAAATTGTTACACTGAGGAAAATTTTTGGCAGGTGTTTCAATTTATTCTAGAATATATTTTTAAGTGGGAATTTCTGTTTTCTTAAAATAAAATTTATTCTTCTTCATAACATAAAGAAGCTAAGCTTGCTGACACTTGTTATTGTTTTCAGAAAAATTTGATTGAAATAAAATTATTACACGTGAATATTACATTAGGATAAATTTACGTATTGTGAAGATCAATATACTGCACCATGCCCTGGAGCAGAATTTGTAAGAATTAATTTATAATATTTTGCATATCAAAAAAACAAACAATATTAATTTGATCCATTTACATTTTATTTCAGTGTTTCTCTATAATAATACATCCACTCGGACCTCATATAACACCTTTATATGATTCCAGAAAAATTTCAAGTAGTACAAATCCGTATTATATGAGGTTTGAAATTCATACAAAATTAGGGTATGCGTTACAAAAAAATATCGAAGTTCAATTATATTCTTTATTATTTTCAATAAATAATATGAAAATATATATGGATTTAAACTTTTATTACGGTAAATGACAACATTCTTTTATTCGGCACCCAAATAACAACCAACCTTACCTTTAGAGTATTATTGACATATGAACTCATTAAAAAATGAATGTTGTCCGAGTTGAATTAATTTAGGTGTTGTTTGTCATTGTATTCACTTAGCAACATAAAAAATTCTATTGAATATTAAAATAATGTACTTCACAATTTATTTTAAAGACT